>KZ345156.1:76819-86989 GCA_002352805.1 Teladorsagia circumcincta
TTCACGAAATTTCGTGAATTCTGGGAATCTAATGTTTTTCCCATTCTGAGAAGATTTCACCATCTTCACTTTCCCTGAACGGCCCTCTGAATATCAAAAAAACGCTAATAGAGCTTGAGCGTCACACTTTTCCTCCACAACTTTGAAAAAAATCTATCTATATGGGTGACTGATGGTCTGATGGTTTAGTGGCACAAATTACCAGCCGGGTTTCACCACTGGGAATGAAACCATGACCCAACCTCTCATCCCATTTTGGTGTCCACAGAACTGTTCAAGAAAATTGAGGCATAGTTCCATTTATTGTAAAAGGCACGTGTCCCTATGCAATGCAAAAGTCCGTTTCGAGAAAGCAGGGCACAACCTGAAAGTTTTCCTTGTTAGTTCTGAATAAAACTCAGAGACAGAACAATATGGAAGTCAAAGGGCTGTCAGAACGCAGTAAAACAATAATACGAAACGAAAGTCCTTCATCTTTCATCTTTATCACCATAGTGATTGTTGTCATTGAGTGTAAATAATGATTAAATTCAGTGAGAAGAGCGGTGTCATATGGCAAGTTGTATCGATAGCGGTGCCATTGGTGGTGACATGGCTGGTGCTTATGGTCCCTATTATCGTGTTCTCCTTCACATCGTATGAAGAAATCTACAGACGTAAAGACGTGTATCAGCGAGTTGTCATGGGATTCACGAAATTCGACTGGGTACCGTGCTTTGTCGTCTACAAGCTGGTATGTTCCTATACATAATGGCTGAAATGGACGATTTCAGTCGTGGAATCACCGAGCCAGTTATATTATTCGCGGTAACCCGAAAATCCTTATATAATTGATTTCAGACGCCGATTGGCAAAATTTGGTTGATTTTGGTGGTACTGATGTGTGCGATCGGATGTCTTACGGTAGCGGTAAGCGCGCTCAGGTCGTCGGAATTGTTTCGACTTTTGAAACTTCACAAGTGGGCAACTCATCCCTCAATCGGTTTCGGGCAAATCGCTAACACTGCTCGATTGAATGTAAGCTTTTCTAACTTTCTTTATAACAGATGTTCTTGAATCCGCATTCCATGCTGATCAAACACGTGGAGCTTGTAGTTTCTTTGTTCTTCTCGCCGTTAGGTATCTCGGTGCAACACTACTCCGGTGGGCACGCCGTTTTCTGGATACGGTTATGGCGAAAGTATGTACGTGAGAACTGTGCCCACTGCTACAATGTGTTGAGAATCGATTGAGTGGGCCACGTGCGAATGGGGCCTTTCCTCGCACTCTCCGCAGCGAAGCAAGGAATTGGGGAGTGTAGCCATTTCAGAGGGGGACGGGGGGGGGGGTGAGAGCAGTCTTTCGACATGCGTAAAAAGCTGGAATGATATGCCCCATAACGTCTCGTAATATCATAGCAGTGAACACCAGTAATCGCGTACATTTCGCGTCTACCGTATTCGATAAATTGGCGTGCCCACCCGAAAAGCATTGCACCGATGCTCTCTTTTGCCATTCCCAAGGCAAGAATCGACTAATGAGAGGAAAGCAGCGCTATTGGCTCCGCCCATCCGGCCAGCGACGCAGTTTCGATCTGTCTATCTAATTTGCTATTTTACAGGCGTGTTCGATGTCTTTGTTGGTTTTGGCGCCGCTGGCGGTGTTCGTGATATTCGCAGTGAGTGGACAACCGACTTACAGTTACTCCATACCGCTATTTCTCGGCAGTGTCTTCGTGCCAATTTTTAACGCTTATTTCGTTCTTTTCAACATTCGTGCATTTCGGAAGGCCATGTCAAACATGATTTCCATCCGAACGAAGTCCATCACCACAGTCTCGCATGTCAGCTCTAATTAAAATCTGATGCCTAATTGTGAAAACGGCTTGCTGTGCCTATAACTCAGCACTAATGTGGTTATATCAACTTTCGGTGTTGCTCTGTTATGGTTCTGTCTTTGTATAAATCACTTAACAGTAACATGGATCACATTGTACTTATTTATATGTCTGATCTGGAACTCCACTTTAGTGATTGGACGTTCTCAGATAGACTTGCAGCAGAAACCTCCGAGTTACGGGCCGCAGCAGGGGTAGCCAATCACGGACCGGTGGGCGTGTCGGCAGTAAATGCTGCCGACACGCCCACTCGTTCGTGATTGGCTACCGCCACACGGGTTACTGTGTGCTGACGCGAATCAGCCAATCATAGACTAGTGGGCGGGCTTGCAGTATATGCTGCTAACACTGTTGCGGCCCGTAACTCGGAGGTTTCTGCTGCATGCCAATTTGAGTTGGTCAGGAGACCCATCGCGCGATCACGCGGCATCGCAAATCGTGTTGTGCGCAGTTGTGGATACTCGACAGGAGGCCCGTCGCACGGGAGATGGCAGAGACGCAGATGAGTCAGCGGACGAGGCAGCGCGTGCTGTGCGATATGAGATGTGGTTAAATCGATACAGTCTCCCGCTCACCCGTCTGCGTCTCTGCCATATCGTTGAGCGATGGGCCTCCTGTAGGGTACATATATGTCCCGAATTTCCTGTGTGAGGTACCGTGTCCATTCGAACCGCATGTGTCCATGTTCGCGTGCTCGAAACTATGGAGGTTGCCGAGAAGTCTTCTCTTTTTTCGCTTACTTGTAGCAACAATCCCAGCAGGGGGGCGTGGTCGGAATCTGCTGCCATTTCTCCGGCCGACTCCGACCACGCCCACTTCGAAGCTATTTAGCCTTTAGTCAAGAGTCAACTCCTGGTCGACAACTATATAATTTGCCAACAGCCTGCTATGGGTCTATAGGGTGTCCGAGAGGAGGCTCGTCGCGGCGAACGAAGGCAGAGACGCAGATGGCTCAGCGAAAGGGTCGCAGCACTTATTGTGCGGTGTGGAACGTACTGTAGTACATTCTATTTAACATGGCGCACAATCGTTAGAGCACGCGCTGCGACTCATCCACTGACACATCTGCGTCTCTGTTTTCTCGCCACACGACGGGCCTCTTATCAGCACCTGGGTCTGTACCAAACGGTGATATGGAATGTAGGAGATCCGTGCGTTCATAAACAAAGGCTCTCCTTATTAAGAACTTTTCATTTCCCTTGTCATTCTCCATTTCTATTATTATTTGACATTTATTATTACTGCTTGCTTCGTGTAAACTCCATGTTTTCCATTTTCATCTGTTCCACTCTATCAACTCAGCAAATGCACTCCCGGAAATATGTTGTACCATAAAAAGGGCACGGATCCATCGCATATACTTCACTTGGTTCCCCACATGATTAACTCATAAAGGATAATCGTGTGGCAGTCGTGGGTTCTTCATGTCAGTCACCTACAGCCGAGTGAGGCTTGGGACCACCAATAAATGATTACTCGATAGTTTTCGGCAAGAAATGAAGAGCTCATGATTTCAAAGAACTTTTGCTAAGTGGGAAACTGATCAGAGCTGGTTTTTTTTTTCTCTTGTATTCTGATTTAGGGCAAAGCCCATGTTTGTCCTATATTCTTCCCTGTTTGCCTTGTAGCAAGAAATTGCGTACATCTTTGTTTTTTTATGAATAAATATTTTCAATAACAACTGTTCACGTCGGATGAGGGACGTTGCAATGAAAAGCGTCATTGATATCACACGCCTGAGCAATAGTAGAATCTTGAATTGAGCACCGTTGAGAGAAGTAAGCAATTTCCTCGTCGCGCTCGCTTAGATGATACGGTGCTCGTATTTTGAGAGGCATTCAAACTGACTCGTAATCGGCAGGTCCCAAATCATTGCATATGCCAATTGGTTTTCAAATGCTACGAAGCTCCCAGCGAAAGGTGAGCGAATGGCACATTATAAACGGATCGACTAAGCGAATCATGTACTTTGTTCCTTTTTCTTTGCTCTCTATCGGTAACATGAAGAAAGTTCGAAATCAGGTTGAATGCGGCTCCGGTAGTTATCGCGCTTCAATCGCTTGAGGCTTTTCAGAACTACAACTCTTTCTTTTCAACAGTTGATTTTTCACCCCTACTCTCGAACCATTTAGACTGTAAACGTAGAGTAATCCACAACTTCCAGTTCAGTGGACAGTTAGCTTAAGAGGTGTCTGTTTGGAAAGGTGCTCCTATGTGAGTGAACCTTTCAGGAAAGTCACAGAAGTATCCGCGGTAAAATAATAGAAGGAGACAAAGAAACTTTGCTTATCCTGTTTAAAATAAAAAAAAATGTCGGAGTCTCAAGCGAAGCGTGCCTACTGTGTGGGTGTATCATCTTGTGAGATATAATTTCTTAAATTTGCCTGTCTTCTGGAAATCGATAAATAAATAAAGTTTCAGCTCCAAATCATTTCTTGTGGGTGGCCACGCATTTCATCTGTCATAATTCATTTTCATTTAGGTTTGTGATAACTTTTCAGCGGGTCTTTAGCCCTGCTACTGCATGCAGTAGGCCAGTAAAGAACATTACAGCTATTTATTTCCTCCTCGACGAGCTTAGTACCTCACCCGATTTCGGTGAAAGTGAAGACTTGGTTGCAGTATGGTAAACATAGACATGCGGAGGAGAGACTGAAACTTCGAGCATTCGAATGCTTGTTCTTCCTTTGTGCAGTGACATAGCATAAACCTTCCATAAGATCCCCCTCTAAGGACAAAGCATCCGGCGCTGTTCAATCCTTCTATGGAAAGCGCCACGCATTCTACTTCCATTTAGAGTGATACCGCCAGCTTGAATGCGATTTGACCAATGCAATGACTGAAGGTGCCAGCCGATGAACGATACCAGGACAGGTTCTAATTTTCCCACATAATTTTGGTGCCAATTAACTGACCTCAGAGCGATGACAGATTTGATTAGCTCAAACTTCTTACGTTTCAGAATCTGACCCCGGGACTTCCCACTTCCCACTGCAGTGCTTTCGCCCCTAATGTTAGACAAAGCACGAAATATATCTGTGAAAACTATAAGCAAATGTTTGATGTCAGCAACAAAGCGCGATGCTGGATAAATACCCCATAGCTATGTATGAGTCAGCCAAATTCTTCTGTCATATGTGCCATCGCGCCAGATAAGACGACAATACTAAAGCACGCTTCAATGACGTGACGATTTGCAGTCTGAGCTGCACTTGATAGATTGCATTCCCCTCGTACTTCTCTTGCTGAGTTCGTTTGCTTCAGCCATGCACTACATATTCCTCAAAGAGTTGTATTATGTCTAGACCCATAACCACGGGCAGTTCTAATCCTTCAATCCTAAGAAAGAAGGAGAATCCAGCCTAACCTCAGTTGCTCACCAATACTGTTATCATCCTCATGGAGTTCTGAATAGTTCTAACAGATAAAATTGTAACTGATGAAGGGTTCACAAAAGCCTTAAGTGGCCAGTTCTTTACTAGGCCTAAAAAAATTCGTGCTAATGGCCGATGTTCAGGTGGGTGCCCTCCTCTCTACTTGACTACTCATTCAGAGACGCTCGATCCAGGGCCATCGCCTAAATAATGTGCCTCGCTTAATGCGAAGGCTGATTCCAACAGCAAGGAACAGCAATAAGATGTTGAAGTTGGACCAAGACCACCCCTAGCGTTAGTACTTTTTCAAAGTTCTACAAGTTTTTTCCAGAAGGGAGCGAGGAGTAGGTGACACAATTTCCTTCCCAACTCCTAACCACTACCCACTCCCACCATCCTAGGTACCATTTGATACCGTGACATGATACACTCCGAACTCAACGCCCACCTTTTCCATCCGTAACGGCAATAGAGCGGAGAGGAGGGGGAGGGGGAGGGGGGAATAGAAAGTATGTCTAAAACAACGACAAATTCTCCAACATTGTCTTATACTTCATCTCTCTTTCCTGAAGCGTTCGGCGGAAGCGTGAAAACCCGGTCACAATGACCCCCTGATCGCAACCCCATGAACTTTTGCAGATGTGACCCTCTTCTTGACTTTTTGCCTTCGCCGTCCTCGTACACAACTCCCATCGTTGGTACCTGTACGGACAACTTATCCTGAGTCGTCTGAGTTAGACTCATTTGTGTGAACTACAGTGCGTTTCATAAGTATAGACGCACCACGTAATCTTACACGAATAGTTCCAATGGAGTCCACTGGTAGCTGTGAACTCCGAGCCATTTACCGATATGATGCGCTGTACTCATTGCTAATTATTGCTATGTTGAAACTGTAACTTCCCTGGGTAAAGTGCCCAGTTTTGTGGGGATTCTGAAGTGCGTCTATACTTATGAAACGGTCCATTTCGTAAACAACAGTTGGAAAATGCCCAGTTTTTTTCCGATTCACGTGAAACCTATTCCTTATAGGTTTGCAGGCATGCTGGTTACGATACTAACAACCATTTTTGTCAAGAATGTCGTTAAAGATGATTGCGGCTTTTTTGAGGGTGCGCCTATACTTATGAAACGCACTGTGTTATGTTTCCCCCATCATTGCAGGAAAGCGTGGCGCATCTCGATAAGCTGGCTTTCGCTAACTACGTTCTTGGTTTAGTCGCATGTTGCTTCAATTGAAAATATGCGTATCTATAGAATTTCATATCAGAAGGTCCTCATGGGCTCGAAGTGGGGCAACCTGGAAAATCCCACCGCCTGTCATTGCACCAATGCTTCACATCTCCTATGATGCCTAAAGATGCAATCTTAACTAGGCGCTGTCCCATGTGCGTCAACATTTCCCCTACGAGACTCATGTGTAATCTGGTATCCACAGTTCCCAAGAACCGAGCTCTATGAATCTAGTAGCACCCGTATTTGCGTAGGCGACACTCATCCAAGTGTCTACACATGCTGAACGGAGTCAAATGCGTGGCGTATTTCAGAACGGCTCGATCAATGACGATCACTCTGCATACCTCATCTCTGTGATGCTTTTAAATGCATATTTTGCCGATATCCTACATATGCATCATACACAGCTCAGAATACAAATTATATTCGAAGTTTTAATGGTTACATTGGGAATATCGTAATAAATAATCGAAGTACAGGGACATGTCACATAAATAAAATGCAACCATTCCGTGAATGACGAGATGAAACAAACAGACAATGTGATGATGATGATGAATATGGATGCATCGACCCGAAATAGATTATAAAGCATAGATCTTCTATATGAAGTGAATCGATTGCAACTATCACAAAATGGAACAAGAATTTCTTTCTAACATACACATAAGGTTATCAACACTCACAAAAAAAACAAAAACTGAATCACTTTGCCACCGTCTAAAACACGGTACAATGAGACACTTTAGAACTTAATTAGCTATCACTCATACTATCAGAAAAAGGGAAAAGAGATAAGAGAAGTTTTGCATCGAATTTGTGAGCCTCCATACGAGAATTCCTCACGTAACCCAGAGTGACAAGATGAACTTCCTCTCAGACAATGGTGGCAGTTTTCGGAGCCGAAGACTGATTCGACTGATTTTTGTAGTAATCCAGAAGCGCTTCCATATGAGCATCAGAATGCGCCGGCAATTTCCCAACAGATGCTGACCCCGGCACATTACGGCCCATTTGCTGGCCCCGCGATACGTAGGGTGCATGAGGTGGACGATTGACAGCAGGTTGATAGCGGGGAAGGTCCGACGACGAGAATGGTTTCCTGAACAGACATATTCGTTAAGCTACAACGTTGAAGCAGACACATATGCCTTTTCAATTCGCAGCTCCAAGAACTGAATTGCAGGGTCAACCGTCTCATTCGCACTTTCCCGAAATGCAGATCTTACGACCCTTCCCCTCTGGGGGAGTCTCAATACGATCCCCCTATACCACCATCAGCCTTACCCAGCCCACCACCTTCGCCATCATGGCACTTATTTTAGTACTAATACTTGGTTCTCACGAGTCAAACCAGTCGACACAGCCTAATTTTGATCACAGTTAACTCTAAAATGGCCGTCGGGGACGGGATGGCATGGGGGGGGGGGGGTAGAGCTGATAAATATGTCTGATGGAGCAACAAATTCTCTATTTTGCACTACGTTACGCTTGCTTTTCGAAGTTTTTGCCAAAATTTTTGAATAACCCGTGGGAACGACACTTTCCTTTTCAGCAAACGACCCTTCCAACTTCTATGCAGACTCACAAATACGACCCCCGTTCTAACAGTGCAAACACGGTTGACCCTGGCTAAGCAAATTTACCATTCATTCGAGGTACTAAATTTGCTGAGAAAAAATTCAACTCTGTGCTGGAATATAGTGGACCTGCCTGAGAAGAGACTCACGGGGCACTCTATTTCAACCTTGTTAGACGGAAACTCAGATAACTTTGTTCGACTATTCCTTTTTCATTCTAAAACTTGTCTCTATTGAAGTGAAAAAGGACCAATGGGTTTCTTCGAGCTCATCAAACCAAAGGTAACCCTCCTCGAGGCTCGAAAGAATAGAAAAGTTAACCATAAGCTAGCATACCTATCAAAATTCCCATTGCTTGGATTGCAAACAGGGAACGTCGTAATTCGATGAGCAGCTGGTGAATGCCCACGAGAAGGAGAATTCGAATACGGCTGGGATTCACGATGAGACGAGTTGATGCCACCATTTGCCGATGGAGGTGAAGGCCTAAATGGGAACATTTATCTTCAGACTCGATTATTTGGTACCGTTCATTACAAATGAAACCTACCTTTGTACAATAACCCTTCGATCAAGGCTGGCTGTCGAGAATCCCGCCTGACAGGAAAAACTAGTCGGAAGACGTCTCAACGGTTCGGGATGCTCAATTGTTGGGGTGATGTCGTCATCCTCAGGGATATTCGCCTGAAATTAACGAAGATGCCATAGCGGACGTGTTCATTTTGAGGCATGGCTTGCAATCGAATTGGAGTGTTTGCTCAAAACTTGGACAAAAACACGAAGAACGCTGGTGAAAAGGAAACCAAAAAGCATCATAGGAAACAATGAAGTTTCTCTCGTAAGGTTTCACCATGGTAGGACGGACAGACGCAGCGCTGCGAGGAAGCGTAGGAGGTGAGAAAGCACGTAGTACGCAAGAGGGCGCAGACGCCACCTATGCTACGACTGATAAAGAAGGCAGCGGTCGCAACGGTTGCAGCGGTTGCAGCAGTCGCGGGGTTTAAGCGAAGGAATCAGCTCTGCTGTCGCGCACTTTCAAGTCGTGACGGTACCATACTTCTGTTACTGGCGGTTCTGCTACCTCATTCAAGGGAAGAATTCTCTGGGGATGTAATCGCGACCCGTGCCCTTAAGCCCACTATCCGGCAACCAACTGCCATTGAGAACAAAAACCTCACGAATTTTTTTACAGAATTGAATTTTCAAAAGGTTACTGCCAACAAAACAAAACTAACAGTGATAAGACATTAATACCTCCTCGCCCAAAAAAAATCGGCAAGAAGTCTCAATCCCAGATAAACCGCCAAGAGGCCGCCCGGAAATTCTGCTTTTGCTCACCTTCGCTTCTTGCTTGAACTGAAACGTTGCATTCTCAAGGCGGATATTGTAACAAGCGCTATTCGGTACGTCAGTTTGTGAAATGGAATGTGCCGATAATGCCCGTTTACGGAGATGTTGCTCATCCTGAAAGAAAAACCATGTTCGAGTGTTGTATAACTCTGCTAATTCGAAGCCGCAGAAATCTCCCTACTTGAAGAGTTGGATAGTGCGCTTGCCGGTAGCTGCTACGGTACGATGTCGATCGATAACCAATGTTTTCGTATCTAAAAATGGCAGTGTTGAGCCAAATGTGAATCATGGACCGCTATTCGGAAAGGAAACATTTTGAACTAGAGGAGCCTTGTTATTTCTATGAAGCCTCCAAAAACATTCCGTGGACATCCAACATGGCATCTGCTTAGCTCTACTCTAGTGTACGGTATCTAGCAGGTTTATCACCGTACTCATGCTCGCATAAGACTTAAAGTTACCGTGCACAGAAAACTGATTCTTTTTTCCTCATACAAAAATATTGGCGGTGGTCGCACAAGATAACCTGCAATGTTTCATGCCGAGAGATTCGAATTCCGAAAAGGACTACTCTTGGAAAATCACATCTTCTGAACATATGCTGAACATGTGGGAAGAGCACGAAGACTTGGAAAGGCGTATGACATGCAAGGACCATACGTGAAGTAATGGATTGTTAGAAGAAAATCGATATTCAACTTGAAGCCCTGGTGCGTTATGTGAGACTCATTGCGTAAACATGGTGAAAGTGAAG
>KZ345156.1:87089-123803 GCA_002352805.1 Teladorsagia circumcincta
ATTATATAAAACCGCTAACTTGGTGTGTCGGTTTGTATGTATGTGTGTCTGTCTGTCTGTATGTATGTATGTATGTATGTATGTATGTATGTATGTATGTATGTATGTATGTACAGCCCATATCTCGAAATGAGAATAGGCGTGTCCACAGGTTCGACGTGGCGGCTGCCGCAGTTGATAGAAGCCGTGTGGATTGCTTGCTTTTACCCAAACTTGCTTTGCTCTTACCCAGCGCAGCATGTTAAAAACAGCATATCCACACGGCTTCTATCAACTGCGGCAGCCGCCACGTCGAACCTGAGGACACGCCTATTCTCACTTCGAGATATGGACTGTATGTATGTCCGTCTGTCCGTCCGCAATGAAGTGATAATGAACTCATTGGAATAAACAAACCGCTAACAAAATCGGGTAGCTCGCAGGGCTTTGGCTATGAATGTTATGCAATGGTATGATTGTGATAACACCGCAACGGCTAAATGAGCACCTACTGAGCACATTGTCGGTCATTCCATATGGTGCTGCAGTGGCAGCTGAAGGGCTGTGGAGGAAGAAGGTCTAAGGAAGGGGGAGGGTGGTAGGAGACAAATAGACCTAATGTGCAAGTAAGTATCGCGATGCTATTTTACTGTCACGTGATGATGTCCTCTATTACATGAAACACCTTTTTGTGCACAGCCTTCCGCTGTGCTTTATTCCACCTGGGCACCTACAAGAGGTGTTGGTGCTCCGCTGTGCTTTATTCCACCTGGGCACCTACACGAGGTGTTGGTGCTACAGATGGAAGAGAGCACAGCAGAAAGCTCATGCCTACCCAGGGAAGGGAGGTTCGGCAGTTGCCGGGGGACCAATCTGGTCCCAGATAAACCGCCAAGAGGCCGCCCCCGCCCGGAAATTCTGTTTTTGCTCACCTTCGCTTCTTGCTTGAACTGAAACGTTGCATTCTCAAGGCGGATATTGTAACAAGCGCTATTCGGTACGTCAGTTTGTGAAATTGAATGTGCCGATAATGCCCGTTTACGGAGATGTTGCTCATCCTGAAAGAAAAACAATGTTCGAGTGTTTTATAGAGCAACTCTGCTAATTCGAAGCCGCAGAAATCTCCCTACTTGAAGAGTTGGATAGTGCGCTTGCCGGTAGCTGCTACGGTACGATGTCGATCGATAACCAATGTTTTCGTATCTAAAAAGGCAGTGTTGAGCCAAATGTGAATCATGGACCGCTATTCGGAGAGAAAACATTTTGAACTAGAGAAGCCTTGTTATTTCTATGAAGCTTCCAAAAACATTTCGTAGATATCCAACATGACACCTGCTTAGCTCTACTCTAGTGTACGGTATCTAGCAGGTTTATCACCGTACTCATGCTCGCATAAGACTTAAAGTCACTGCGCACAGAAAACTGATTCTTTTTTCCTCATACAAAAATATTGGCGGTGGTCGCACAAGATAACCTGCAATGTTTCATGCCAAGAGATTCGAATTCGGAAAAAGACTACTCTTGGAAAATCACATCTTGTGAACATATGCTGAGCATGTGGGAGGAGCACGAAGACTTGGAAAGACGTATGACATGCAAGTGATGTAATGGGTTGTTAGAAGAAAATCGAAATTCAACTTGAAGTCCTGGTGCGTTATGTGAGACTCATTGCGTAAACATGGTGAAAGTGAAGTGCACGGTATAGAGCAGGTTTTCGTGCAACGACATCATCCATCAGAGGACAATTCACAGCTTCGGAGTTTTTCAGCTTTCTTACCTATTTTTAAGACACCGAAAGCTATATCAGACCAGAAACAATTTCTCTTCATTTTTCGATCATTTCGAACTTAAAGGAACCGATCGCGAGAATTATGATTCCATCTTTCGGATAAATCGATGCCTCAGGAGCCATGTTAAAGGAAAACACCAAAAAGGAATGAAGAAAATAACTTTCGTCTTACCATTAGTGAACAATCCGAAAATTTATGAAATGCACACAAATCCAAATTCCCTCGTACATCTGTAACAAAACATGGGGGTGGGTACGCTTAGATGCCATCATTACAGAGACTTCTGATTTCTCACCTATGGCAATACCATTTCACACCTCTCTCATCCTGACCTGTTGGTCGTCTTTCCTTAACTCTTGGAATTTAAATGCTTAGAGGTCGCTTTATACATGGCCGCCCCCACACACGTCATTCCATGTGGCTCCTTGACTTCATCCACAGGTCCATCTGGGACCCGAAGCGCCCAGGTATCGCATGTGACGGCTTTTGTGGAGAACAGAAAGTACATCGTGGCTTTCTGTGGACATTCCTGGTTGTCAGGGGTAGTTACGCTGTTTTCGTGCATGTCTTCAAGTAAAATAAGTAAAAACTGAATATAAGCCAGCGTTTTCTTGCTTCACCTACCTACCTGAGATTTCCAATTCAAAAAAAAATATTGCTATAAATGCTACAAAGTTGTGTGACCTTTTTCATCATCACCTGCACTCCTAATAGTTTGAAAAATTAAGAGAATAGAAGGATAGGATCTCACATAGGAACTGGTTCTGCAATGGGTTGAGTGTTGATTAGAGGGTTATCGAGTTCATCACTGGTTATGGATCGTGTTGTGGTACTGCGACGAGAATTAGCTCTTGGTGGCAAGCCAATCGAACCGTTACTGGACGTTGACGCTTCCGAAAAACGTTGATGCAGTGATCGCCGAGAAGCCGAGCTAAACAGTGAATTAGTGAGATAGGTAAGGGAAGACAGATAAGGGGAAACTGTGGATGAATTAGTTGAAGGAAGGAGCAACCATAACATGCATAACATCCTATCCTCTTGGATGCTTGGGTTCCTGGGTTGAAAATTACCTGGGTAGCCTCCGCTGCACTTGCTCATCCTCTTCGTAGTCACTCTTCTCACCATCCGTGCACAGATCGGGCACAGAGCCACGCGGCGTCGTCGGGCAGGACTTTGCCACCGCTCTAGTCAACGTTGTGCCATTGTTTTGCTGTGGGAATGCAGACCACGAACCTACAAATTTATAGGTTAATCACTTCGAGAGTACTGCCAGCTGCGGATAGAATGGTAAGTATTAGAATGGCGATTTTGAATCGCTAATGTCAGAATACCCAACCCTCCCCCCTCCCTCCCTCCGCTTCCTTCCCCTCACTCCAAATTACTCACCTCCACTTCCATTACTTTCCATTGAACTGACATCCGGTTTGCTAGCGCTCAAGCGCATTTGATTCAATCCCAACTCCAGTCCACGCAATTTCATTGCAGCCGCATGGAAATCCTGAACAAATGTGTATAGCTAACAATAAATCAAATATGATAGAATTTAAATAATATGATAGAATCAAATAAATTTAATGTATATAACGAAGAACTTTATTACAAATGCATGGGCGAAGTCACTCATAGCAATGCCGTTTCTCATTGGTTCGTCTCTCCAAGATGCCAACAAGAACGGGGCCACTTATGAGAGCTTAAAGCTCCAAGTAACTCTGCCCATACAGTCAAAGGGATCATCAAAATAGCTCGAAAAAGCTCAAAAACTTATGGCAATAAGAATTTTGAAGCGATAAAGATAAATCAACAATAAGACTGTGTGAATGCAAACCTTTTGTCTCTTCTTCCGTACGCTCTTATTCATTGATTTGTCTTTCGCTAGGCGTTCGGCAGCCGCAACAATTCTTTTGTGTAGCTCGACGTCAGTCTCCAACTGACTCAACTTATCGGCCTAAAATGCAAATACCGCTCTTCGATGACCAGCAGGTATTTTGTACCGAACAAATGACATTTTGTTCGACATAACATTGTATTCTGCAACAGCATGACTAAGAACATTTTCTCTCATCGCACTAGGACCGATGACTACATCACGCCGTCGAACGCTTATAATCAACATACAGTATCCACAATCTCCGATCTATATCAACCATACGCCACCAGTGCGTTACAGAAGAAGGTCGAAAATTCATATTCAACTTTCCATAATATTTTCGAATTCTAGTGTTTGAAAGCCGACTCGCGATCAATTAGGTGCAGTAATTGCATTCGAAAAAGAAAGCAAATTTGCATAGTGATTTACTAAAACGCTATGATTAGGCCCCTCTCTTACTCGGAAAGGGCACTGACGAAGAGACACAGCGCCTAGAAGGGAGAATGGTCGAGAGACTGTATCAGACGAGAGGACACAGACACCCAACCGTTCACCAAATCGCGAGCAACAGTGAAACATGTAGGAGCAAACTGTTATGGCCCCAGCCGTCCGTCGCGAACTTTCGGGGCGTGGAAGAGGCACAATCGTTGTGCTTGTAGACTTCTACGCTACTCGCAGATGACTCAGTTCGCCTGACTTAAAGGAGGGTTCCAAAATAAGGTCGAAGGTAGAAGAAAGGGATAATTACCTACTTAGTAGACAGGCGGACCCTCCAAGGGTGCGGACTGACACACACTTCGCAGCAAAGGATATGACCCCTGCGATCCAACATGGCCCTTCCCGCGGCCAATCGACACGCTGTCAGCGCGGTACGCCCCTCCCTCGCTGTCTGACCTCTATCCGTTTGACAGATAGAGCGTTAGCGTTGAAGAGGGCTGCACCAATGAGAGTTGCATCAATGTGAAAATCAATGGGTACCTATTCCATTTTTCGAGTTCTGTGCTGTTTTTCATGACTTTTTCTTCAACCTTGAATAACTGATCAATTCTACCTTGATTTCAAAATTTTTCATGGTAAAATCACCTTCAGTCACGAAGTGTGCTTTCGAAAAGAATTCTGCATAATGAGCAATCTTCTCTGCAATGAGCAACTGCGTCTGAAAGGGTCCTTCATCGTAACAAGGTTCACCCCAGAGAGTCCACAGCTATAATTGCATTTCTACTGCAGAACCAAATCGCTCCTATTTCCAAAGAGTGGATCTCAAATGGCAGACGTGCCTTTCAAACAACACTACAATGGATCAAATCAAGAATAACATCCCTTATCATCTCGTTATCATTAGCAATCAACAGTTATCAAAAATGGGAAGCGAGCAGTATATAAGCAACGATTACCACGGTGTTTCCCATTTCTACTTCACCAGTAGTGTAGCCGAACTCGTTCCCTATTCACCCCCATAATGACTGCCGAGGAAGCCGATCACGAAGAAGAACCTCTTGAACCTGCTCAAAGAGGACCACAACGCTCGGAAAGGAAAGCGAAGACTCCACGAATGCAAGCTGGTGCTGACAATCGGAGGTTTTCACAAATTATCGGCGTTAATCTACCGGCAGGCGTTGATGAAAGACTAACTACAATCTATCGACAAGTCACCGATCTCTCACCATTGCCACGAGACTTCGATTATGGACATATGTTCGAGTAAGTGTCCTGGATGAGAGCTCATTTGGTGATGTCTTCGCAACCATCTATTGCAGATCATACATTTGGCGAGCTATTTTCTTAACCAGTTTCACACTTGGAATTCGATTCGGAAACATTGAATTAATCAGCAGAACGTTTTTGGGATTATTAGGAAGTTTCATCGTTTTTGTCCTCGCGTATATACTTGTTCCGGTCGGTATGCTATATGTGGACGCAAAAGCTGAACAGGTACGCGCAATGTGCTCAGAGCCGTAGTTTCAAGTTTGCTAAATACTTTGACGTAATAAAAACATGTGTGTCCACCCGTCCAGGATGGATCACTGTTTGAGCGTAACGGTGACAGCGAGTGATACCTAATGATGAGAGCTCAAGAACGGGCTGCGAGTAGGTATCATCAAAGTTAGCGCTATCACAAAATAGGGGGGCTTCCCCTAACACTAAGCCTAGGGGACAGCTCGGCGCCGATTTTCATACAAATAAGAGGTGTAACGCAGTTTTGAATGCACTGCCACCACAATGTCCCCATATACTGCGGTAGCGCCTCAAATTCGCTATGGCTTTGCGTTGGAAGTACCGCTTGCACTGAAAGGTGATCTGATGGGTGTTGTGAGGGTTTTCATGGTAAGCGATAGAAAGTGATAGCAAGTGACAACAACTGATAACAACTGATAATGGAATGCGCCTCATAGATGGTAGCTTTCGAGAGCTGTACTGCATTCGCACTATTGGGTGAGAATGATGAATGCAATTCGACGGAGGATGACAATCAATAATCACTTCAGCTGATACTACCAACTAAACTGTGGAATACGGGTGGAAAAAGAGAAAGCTATGCCAGAGGGATAGTTAACGGGTGATTTCAGACGATACGTATAGATTTATTTTGAGATGAGAAGCGATAAAAACACTCGAATGTCGTAATGACACACAGTAATGGTCAAATGTGTTCGCCAAAACAGTTTTTTCTTGCATTACTGTTCTTATCCCAAAGGAAACTAACATTATATGAATACTCTTCTTCCCAATAGTCACTGACTCTTAGAACTCAAGGATCGAAAACGATAAAAGACAGATTATCTCAGTATGCGAGAAGGATTGTTCAAGTAAGAAAAGAAATAATGCATGAAAAACCATTCGGCGAACACTTTTGACCGTTACTACATCAGCTATTCGGTAAAGATGCCTGTGATGAAAGCACGTTAAGTGGTGATAATAGGTGATAACAAGTGATAAAATGTAATAAGATTCTGGAAAGACCATAGGAGATATCACCGCTCAGGGAACATTTTAGGGAGCTATGGTTCCGATAAAGAGTACGCTATTTTCAGAAACGGGTTAACATTTATGAAAGAAGAATCACGTTAATTTTTGTTGCTGCATTTCTCGGAGTTTTGGGAAGCGTTATGAATCAGCACTATATAATTACGGATAAAAGGCCTCCTTCGTATTTTTTACCAGGACTGGTTAGTATAACCGTCCAGGTCAGCCTGCACATTCAGTTATTTCTAGCCTTTGACAAACGCATAACCATCACTGCTAAGGAAATAAATAATTCACGGCTTCAACATCTGCTTTTTTAATTCCCTAGTTTTCTCTGGACTTTGGCCTTGCAGGGGACATGGGAAAGAATGTGTAAATGATTTTCATTCTCCGGAATACCTTCACCCCTAGTAGGCTCTGCTCGTACAACGATATCCCCTCTAGTTACACCAGCGCCTCGCCCAACCTTTAAACTAGTTCACCTGCTCAGCCTCCTACTTTGAGACTGTCTAGGTTCCAACCTGGTTACGGGAAATAATCCTCCTCACCCTCAATCCCGAAGTATGCCGCTTTACAGAAGTTTCGTCTACGTGTTCCCTAACTAACTGTCTCTATTCCCCGTCATTCCCCTGTCTTGAAGTTGAAAAAATAGCTGTCAAGAAAAAACGCAATGTTTCAGGTGGTCGGTCCCCGTTTCTCAGACAATCGCATAAATTTCCTTGCGGTTTCTGTCGGCAGTGCCTACATCATCGGTGTCATGATCATGGCATATTTCCACGACGTCTACATCAGCACACTCATTGATCTGACCGTATCAGCTGTGTTTGCCACCATCAATCTCCAAATTATAGTTGCAGCTATCATTGCCCGTGAGTGCTAAACCCGTTCACTGCCAGCAATATCGTTCCTTATGCTCACAACATTTCAGACAAAACTAACATTATGGCGGGTCATATAACTGCCGTTCTCATGGCTCTCTACCAGCATCTCGTGTTCAGTCGAACGCTGGGAGAATACAGAGAAGACGAGAAAGCTTCGCCCGCAATCACCGGCCCGATACTTTACTCATAAACATTGTAATACTTGCATTAGTAAAGAAGAAACACTCACCTTGTCACTCTTCAAAATTTCTTCTGGAATTGAGAATGAAGTGCCAACACGCTTTTTCAGCTTCGGCATCTCTTCCCCAGGCCGTAAAGTTGCGCTGATTTCTTGAGGCATTTCTCCCGTCAACTCCTACAAAAATGGCAATCAAATCCCAGAAAGAACATATAAAACCTCAGCATAACCTTTTTTTCAAGGATCACAATAATTTGGGTATCCACCAGGGATGAGTATTCACTGAAGGAAACGAAAAGTAAACGTCAAAAGAAAGAAGTAGGCGTTTACGAGGCACGAAAGAGCCTAGCTGGGGTTGTAGACATTCGGGATTTCATTCATGATTTTCCTCCGACTATTGATTCAAAAGCTTGGCGCTCATGGCCTTGTGGGGGAGGGAAGGGGGGACATTATAACAGGCCCTCTTGTAGGTGACAATAGGGCTAAGCCTAGGAGAAGGAAGAAATGCTTGGTATGAACATTTGTGCTCACATTCTCCCCCAGAATACCTTCCCCTGCCTAAGGCTCAGTCTCAAGTACAACAATTGACTCACCAACTTGAATATCCCCTCCCTAGCGATAATAGCGCCGTGCGCTTAACTGCAAAAGGCGTCCCTTATTTTGACATGCCCTATCAGCGGTGTGGGTTTCGTCGGGTGGGCACAACTGCACCACCATGCAGAACCCCAAACAGCCAATATATCCCCTAGTCCCCCTTACGATTGAGTCTTAGGGAAGACTAGGGGACGGAATGTGTGAGCAATTTTCATTTTTCCTAAGATTCGTCTCTTGCTTCTAGACTCAGTCCCTACTACCATGACCCGCTCCTCGAGGACTTTAGCGCTCCGTCTTCTTTGGGAGAACTCTCCCCCATACGACCACTACAGCAGCCGTAAACCCGTCTCAAACCGACGAGCAGGATGGGGGCTCGATTCCTTGTTTGATGTTCCTTTGTCTGGTTTCTTCTCTACTACGCACCATTTACCACCCCTACCTTCATATTTGATTTCTATAGATTACTGTTACCGCTGCTTTTACGAGACACTGATTTCACGCGTATGTGAACAATGCCCATTCTTCGTATGCGCGCGCTAATGGGACGTTATAATTGCTTGAACAAGATTCAGTGCAGTAGCCAAAAAAAGCGATTTCAGATTAACTCTACTAATAAAACGTCTAATAACCTGTATGGATTTATGTCCACCAAAAATGCTCATAAATTGTTGCCCAACGCCCACAGGACCCGCCCACCTCGCAGACCCCGCCCATCTCATGAAGACGCACCCTGACCAGTGTGAACGAAAAGGTGAGCCACTGCCTATATAATGGACTTAAACAATCCATTTCTCAGAATATGCTTGCAACTCTTCACTTGTGGCTGAAAATTTATCCAATTACTTACAAAGCTCACTTAAGGCTGAGTTCACGATGAAAAGGGAGCCCATTAAAATGAATTGGCTAACAGTGCAGGGATGAAGGAAAAACCGTGGGAACGGGTAAAAATTTGAGGGTAGCCTGTTGACATCCGCATTGATGCAACTCTAGTCGATGCTGCCCTCTAACGCTAACATTCTCTCTGCTGCTCGGCTAGATTCAGACGGCGAGGGGTGGGCGTGTCCCGCCGCGAGCAGCGCGGGATTGGACCTGCTCGGCTGCTGAGGACATACTCTTTGCTGCGAAATGCGTATTGTCGCGCACCGTCAGGGGGGGGGGGTTAAGGTTACCTGAAATTCGACTTGCTATATTTCCCCTTTTTCATATCGTGGAATTTTTCTTCAAAAGCATTTAGAAAGGCATGTTCAGTACGCAAAATTTCAATCAGACTAAAAAGGAAAAAAGTAGACAATAAAGTCATCAATGAACAATGTCTTCGAATGAAACCAATTGGTGACTCACCCCTTCCTTCATGCAGATCGAACGTAACTCATTGATGCGTGCTTTTAGCAGCTCCTCGAGTTCGGCTTTCTTGCCACGAAGAATTTTATACAACTCGATGTCTCGTTGACGGTCTTCGCCGGTCTTCTCCGCAACTAAACGTCGAGACTTTGTGATAGAAAAAACGCTTCGCTGACAACATGCACTATTCAGAAAAACAAAAGCTGTCAATAAAATCTTACGCTTCAATCCATTTTTCAGTGACGGACGATGTGAGTACGAACCATCAGCGACTTTTGCCGACGGCATCGTATTCAGTGACGATGACGAGTGCAACGAACTGAACGCGAACACATTCAATAAGCGCAACTGTACGGAAAATCGAAAAATTCCACACGAATCAAATCGTAGTACAAAATGATGCACCACTAAAACATACCTTAAAGATGGTAAACTTGAGCCAATCGAGCTTCTACTTATTAGCCGATTCAGTTTTTCTCCCAACTCGCGATGATCAACAGCAGAGCCTTGCGTACGTCCACTCTGAAACGAAAAATTCAGTACAAGGTTTCGTCGGAGAGTAATGCAGTCAAGATAGCTCGAGTAAGAGACATTCTATGACGAGATAAGTACCAAGCACCTGAAGTTCTTTCAAGGACTCAAACAGATCATACTACTCCAAAAAACTCCTTGCTTTATCAACAGCCTTCGTGACCAACTTTTTCCCGTCAAATTTGCCAAAATCATTCAGTCGAGAGATTATCCAAAAAAAGCACCGTTCATTTAGTACTGATCAGTAAACTCTGGGACGCGCCATGCATTTCAGTTGGGTTGAGACAGCACTTGAATGGCGTTCCGCCAACACACTGACTTACGGAGGCAATTCTCTTATAAATAATCAGTGCTGTGGTTCTCTCAGTTACGCCTGGTAGCAGGTAACCGACATCGGAGGAATGAGAACCTAGCCTAACTGGCTTCGACAAAATTCGATCCAGAATTAAATCCTGCACCGTGCGCAGAGGCTGCGCCACTTGC
The DNA here is from genome assembly GCA_002352805.1 of Teladorsagia circumcincta. Lineage (NCBI taxonomy): Eukaryota > Metazoa > Nematoda > Chromadorea > Rhabditida > Trichostrongylidae > Teladorsagia > Teladorsagia circumcincta. The sequence goes on from KZ345156.1 coordinate 97,698, forward strand.
CACTACCACTCGTGCAAGGGATTAAATGCTATATAGCGTTATTTGAAAAGACGGGTTTTCGAGTTCAACCACGGCATAGCTCCACACCTGACACATCATCACCCAAAAATCTACAGAAAAATTGAAAGAGAAAAAAAAAACGGCACTATTCCAATATTGTTCCAAAATCTCAAAAAAAAAAACTCGTTGAAACCTCGTACTCAGAGGTTATTTGGGCCCTGATTACGAATATGACATAAGTTTTTGGAGGTGGCGCTATTTGGCGCTGTTTGGCGCCAGTTTGGGGCCGCGCCTGTTTTCACCAAATCCGCTGAAAACTTGTGTGAAGGGGTTATTTGGGGCCCTGATCAACGAATATGACACCCGCTTGTGACCCGTTAAAAATGGATGTCGTACTCGTGATTATGGCCCAAGTAACTCCAAAATACAAAGTTTCAGCGAAATTTTTATTTGAGGTTATGGAGCAACAGTCGTGGAATAGTGCCAAAAAAACTTAATAAAACACAAGGCTCAGCACTAAGGACAAAGGAGCACAACTAAATTGGAGCAGATATCTTACAAAGGTGAAAGTAACGCAAGGGCAGCGGACGCCGCATCGCACTTATGCAGAAGGAGGCCCGCCCAACTTAAGCAAACCTCTTTTCCCTACGCGGTAGGAATGTTGCTGCATGGTTTATATGGGAAAATGAACACTATCAATATTTCGTCAGCCGTCAAAATTACTGTAAAGGTGAAATGCTTGCAAGCTCGTAAAAAGCGGAGGCAATGCGCCTTCAAGAGAGTTGAGCAATGCTGAATATTCTCTCTTGTTTGCTTCAAGGCAGCTACTCATTTGAGAAATTTGAAGGATTACGAAGGTCTTCGAGAGTGATGGATAGCTATAAAGTTCGACAGCTTTCCAAAGAGCTTCCATGGTTGTGGAATTGATAGGCTCCAACCGGTCACACAAACTTCTAAGTAATATGATACTTTCCAACAACCAACACTACGAGATGTGTTTAAAAGAAAGCCTAGTCGACTCCAAAGTCACCGAACAGTGAAGAGATAGAAAAGGAAAGCAAAAATTCGAAAATGTACGAAAAACAGAAAATCAGCTAGTCTGATCACTCACGGCCATTTAACAAAGGCAGAGATCGAGCCAGACACGGCTATTATTCATAGCGACTCTACAACGCTCATATCCCAACCCTAACAGCTGTTTGCGTCTAATCCGGAAAAGTGGTTGCCCTCGCCTCGTGGCTCTCTCCACATCACGTGCTACCTGCGCTTGGATTTGCGCGAAGAAGCCCTGTATGGGTCACGCAAACACTCATTACGGAACGTGCGCAGCACACCTTGATGATTGACATCATCACTATCTGGCAGGTCATTTCGAATTACCACGGGTCAATTGAGTTGAACGTCTGCCAGAGAGATGAGTAAGGGAGCCGCCATTACAAGTGCACTCTCTGAGACGAAAAACTCAACAAACATCCTCCATCACTCAAAGTCAACAGCACCATGTTCAACGTGCTATGAAAAGAAGCCAATTGACACTACACGGCACCTCTTCTCAAGAAAAATTCGCATCAATTCCAAGCCTACGATCTCGAAAAAAAGAAAAATTCGCATCAATTCCAAGCCTACGACCTCGAAAAAAAAGCCTGAAACCTCAGAAGAAACCTATATACGGTAACGGCCAGATATATTTGACAGAACGTTTTCTTCCAATACTATTCTGCTCAACAAGTCCTCATATAACATAATGAAAGTGTTTGGTCTCACTTCAAGGGTTTTCCAAAAGGAACAGTTTCAGGTTATAATTTTTCGAAATCCTAATGACATAAGGATGCTAAAAGGAAAAGGATTTCAAATGTCAAAAATTAGAGCAAATTGGTGGAGAAAAAAAAACAATTGCACGAAAAAGCATTTCAGTGAATAACTCTGAGTGAAACTGTAGAAAAATGTATAGAAGACCTGCTTTTGAAGCTGCGTGACAAAAAGATCACGCGCAAGTCGCGAAAGATTAATTTTTGATAATAGTACATTCGAGTTGCATTCAGAACTATTAGAAGCTCGACAAAGAATCCCTCGCAATCTATAGACAAACAGTCGAGCTGATAATCAGTACATCGGTAGAAAAGTTCATAGCCAAGGTAAGTTATCTTGATGCCAGCCAAAAGCGCAAATTTCCGACTCATTTGGTAAGTGTTCAGAAAAAAAAAGCTAAAGAACACTTTCCTGTTTGTTGCTTTCATGATGATGAAAATAGCACGAAGCCGGTGAGTAAACTTGAACAAATGATGATGATAGAATGTTGCCTCTCGACTTCATGATAGGAAATTTCCCCCTCTCCGGAAGGCAAACAAATGGCAAAACCACCACAAACTTCAATACAACAGCATAAGGAAGGTGCAACATTTATCAAGCGAGGAGTCGAACGAGCTCTTCAAGTCCCAACGCTCGCTTTTTCTATTAAAGGGAGAAGGCAAAAGAAAAGAAAAGAGATGCGGAATTAGATAAGGTAAGATAAGAAGATAAAAAATAAATAAATAGTAAGAAATAAAATGAAGTAGGGAAAGTTAGCGTATATACGGACAGTACTTTCAGAGCAACATGATTATGAAGAAAGGAAAAGAGCACAGTGAATAAGGTCTATTGAATAAGGTCTTTTCACAGCCGAATAATCTGCCCACCCTCCACCACTGCTGAAGCCTAAAAGTGGCCAGGAACTTCGAGACAATTACTTTTCTCACCTAATTGTTTTGAGAGCATCTTACGGGCTTATGAATTACTTTTGAGGGCTCCGGTTCCAGGGCCAATAGAGGAGGAAACACTATGGCGGGTGCTTTAAAAGACGCTCATATTCGCTCCTCCTGAGAGGATCATTCCAGTTTCGGAGTCTAAAGTGGTTGCCACTCAAAGGCACGCCATTTCACCAGCAACTTTATATGTGGCGCATAAATCTACCAACCAAGCATCGTAGAACGACGCGGGGGTAATAACAAAAACTTAATTGCGCGACCACACGTGCGCGATCCTTTTTCATGCACTATGCGAACAGGTCCTTGCTTTCTCTGGCCTTTCTCTCCAATTTGTTTCGGTTTCTCTTTATTCGCTGGTAATTTGGAAAAAAAAACTATAGCTTCTCCGCGCGATTAGTGATAAAAAAGTGGAGAATTCTGCATTGGTCGGTCTTCCTTGGGATGCGCCACACACATTACTTCCGTTCAGAATCCTAATAACATTTTGATTGAGAGGCCTATACAAGGATCTGACAGAGCCAGCTGATATAAAACAAAGTCTTTATCCTCTCAGACATGTCTGGTGCTAACTCATCGAGCATACAGGATAAAGGAGATGGTTGGTCTGGGCAACGTACGATCTAGGATTTGATCCCTAGACCGAGTGAGCCGTAAGCGGCGCCACTTATAAGTAGTCCGAGACGTTCAAGGCTGAACAACTCGAGGATCAAAAAGACGAAAGGAAGCACGGGAATTAAACTATCACTGATTACAGACGTGCCACAGCCTGGTCGCTTTACAGAATGAAATTTTGATGATCATAACCCGTCCAGGGTTTGTTATTTAGCTCCGCTGCAAAAAAAGTGCACCAACAATAAAAGCACCTGTACCAACACTGCGCTACCTAACACTGCAATGCAGGGTTACGACACCAAATTACAAACGGGAAAAATCAAATGAATGACAGATAGCCGAGAGGGTAGCATAGACGAAATTCTCACAATATAAGCGTGATAAGTGATAAACTCATTGCGCCCTTACAAGGCAGATTGATGGAAGATGATTTGCCGAAGGGCGAGCGATGCGCTTATCATGAGCATGATCCGACTATCAAAACCCTGACGAAATCCCGCCAGAGTTGGGCCGGTCCGCCGTCCCTTAAAAGTTGGCTTATTCCTATCAGATTTTTCCAGCAATAAGAGGGGATATAAATACCACCCGCAATCCTTTCTATGGACTGAATACACAATCAGTTGTGGCTAACATTTTAAATGGAAGTCGAATGTACGGCTTTTCCCAAAAAGAAATAATTGGGCTATGGGCATATCCAAACAGGGATATGAAAAACGCTACTACCTCAGGGTGCCGAAGGCTCACTCAAACATTATAAGACAACCAGAGAGTCACTAGTCAATGAGTAAAAAAATAGATAAATAAATAAATAAATAAAAGCAAGAACTTCATAGCAAGTGATTAGTCTTGATCAATGACTGATCACTGATCACTGTTCCTGAGGGATGGAAGTCAAATGCACGGCGTACCCAAAAAAGGACGGGTTGGTTAAAGCACCTATAGAGACAATTTTCGTCACTTTGTCGAAAGAAGAGTAATGTATATTTTTCAGCATCGGAACCCCTAAATGACCACCTTTTCTCAGCAATTATTGCCGACTCTAAACACCCAACATTCGAATTTTAAGACAACTATCGGGTAAGCTATAAAAATGGTGTGAAGAAAAAGCGGGTAAAGATCGCGACCACATTGAGAAGGGTGTGAAATGGCGAATACGAGAGAAGATGGAGCGGTGGCATAGATGTGACGAGATGAGCGCCGCGGACAAAGATGGCTATCACATTTCGCGCTAATCTCAAAGGCTACCGCGTCTTGTCACTTCTTTCTATTCGCTGTCTGCAGCTCTTCTTATCTACCACTGTCTGGACGGATAAGACAGCTTAACTCCAACCGCAGAGGTCATCCAGTTGACAGATGCGGAGGTGACCGATATCGGTTGGATTAGTACTATTCTTTGCTACGTAGAGAAATTTGTAACGTCAAGGGCTCCGTCCCTGACGGTGGCAGCCAATGAGTAGTTTGTATACTTCAGTTGCAGTCGGCGGAGGAAGTCACTTTCGGGGTACTCTTGTCGAGACGTGGAGAGCAGCTAATCCGTGCAAACACTGGGCGCGCGCATCTGGTTGCGATTCTCGACGTTCTTTCACCAACCGCTGTCGTCACCAATGATAATAACGAGCGTTAATCCCACAAAGAATCGTAAACCCAACGAGGCGGCCATTGTTAATGAGTCAATCGAACGAAACATATGGCACAAACGATCGCCGTACATTCCGTCATTCAAAAACGATAATTGTCATGGCAGTGCGCGATCACATGGAAGAAATCCGCGGCCGTTGTATACGCATGGGTGGCGTCAAACGCGTACCTAACGCCGCGGTCTCGTCCCATCCGTACAGATACGGGATAGCATCACATAGGGGACACTTACAGCCAGATACTACTGCAGTTCCCATTTGTGTTTGTTTTTCTGCCGTTCGAAGTTGATGGGTAGAAAATTTCTTCAATCGGCCTAACATTTCGACAAAATCGCCGTTTTCTAAGACCTAAACGGGGTTCAAGGATAGGTTTCACGATCTAATCCACTGAGGCACTATCTTCTCTAGTTAGAACATTCCGTCGAAAGTTCCACCGAGAAATATCAACTCTGAACGGCACAAAAAAAAACAAACACAAATAGGAACGAAGAATGCCGAGTTCACAAGAGGAGAGAAGCTGGGGATCATTACTGACAAGGTCAATCCAAGCTTTGACTACAAACCCTTCAAAGCATAGAGAGACCGTGATCAGGCATTTTGCCACCGATTCCTTGCAAGAATACTGGAAATATAGGCTTCTAGTCTGTTACCTGGTTAACTCAACTATGCGCTCCCACTGGAAATGAGCTCTGTGAAAGTTCACAGATTGAAGTGTATATCATTTGTTTGCCAAGACGAGGCGTCCGACAAGGATTACCAAACTCCGCTAACCATGAGCTATTGTACATACTTATTTATGTTCAATTATTTTTTGACTTATTTAATGATGTGTTGATGCGCTATTTCCAAGAATTGAACGACGTCAGATCAAGCTAACATCAAGAGAGAAGGTTATTACAGAGGTGGATGGAAAGGTCTCCAAATAAGAGTGACAAAAGATAGAAGTTATCCAGTCGGACGAATCGAATCGGAAACTGAATTTTCGAATGCTAGCTATTTGTTTCTCTACCGACGAGAATTCAGCTGAGTTTTTACACAAATCATTACTCATCAAGTAGTAGGGAAGAAGCCTAATGGGGAGAAGCGCAAACGAAGCAACACACTAGAAGTACCTGACAGGTCGATCTTTTTCAAAGGAAGCTGCTAGGAGGCAAAAATGCTTAAAATAGCACACATTGAAGCAAAATCTGCTACCCATTCCTCCCGCCACCACAAGGAATAACAAATACACGCAAAATGCTACGAGGATATTCAAGAAAGGGGAAGCTTATAAGACGCTTATATGGAAAACAGACTGCACCCATTTTTGCGGACATTTACTAGAAAATTTTGTATACTTACGAATGACGCTACAATCATTACGGGAGGAGAGTCATCATAATCGTTGGAATTGTATCTAGAATTATAGTGAGTATAATGGTCAACTTAAATCGATACTTATCAATCTATCATACAAAAAGCGTAATATTGGCTTCTTGGAATTTTAGCTATGAAAACCCTCTCAGTGGTGACATTATAGGTACGATACTGTAGGGTCTTCATTGAAAGTATGCCAAAAATATAGCTAGGAAACCAGAGTTTTGCTAGCAAGAGTGCTGGGTGACGACAAGCGTTTGGAAAGGATCAAATAAAGCTTTGAGTTACAAAGACTTCTGCAGTGAAGGGTGAGGGCGTCAGGAAGGGGGGAAGGGGAGAGGGAAGGGATAAGGTGTGAGAACCTTCACTCTGAGGTAAGCAACAAGCTACGTTCATACGCTCCGAATTAAAAAAAAACTTTTACAAAAAAAACGAAACAGAACTCATTCACATTTCTAAAATAATCAGTGCATTCTTGAGGTCAGAGCACATTCGAGCGCTCAAATTCCCAGCAAACTCTAGCATTTGCTCACCGCCAAGATGTCTTCCAAACTAGGTCAGCGCCTGAATAACCAAAGCATCTTCAATGAATTCCAAGAAGCAGCCTACGATCAGATTCCAATTCAGAACACATTTCGCGCATCGCTGGACTCCTTTCATCCTTTGCTAGCTGTTATTCCAGACTTGAGCAATAGCAATACCCCGGGAGGTACCGTCACTTTTTTCACTGAAGTATTATTTTAGGTTATTCACGCTGGGATAGTCGCGTACTTTTTCACTATACCAACGGCAAAAAACACACAAAAAAAACTCCGCTGGAACTAGTAGTGCTTGAGGGGTTAACGCTCCTAACCCCTACTCAAAAATTGTACAATTTTTTGCATAGCGCCATTTGACGTTCCGTTTCACAGTGCTGAGTCTAGCGCCATGATTTCTGTTACCGGTCCTTTGGGAGGGATGATTCAGTAAGGCGAATACGAATTTGGCAATTTAGGCGCCAGAGCCATTTGTCGTTTATTTCATGTAAAACTGAAATCAAACGGCGCCAGCCAATGGCGCCTGAAATGAAAGCCGTCTCGTTACCAGGGTACTGAATAACCCCTATAGATGAGCTCAAAACTATTTCGGTGAAAAAAGGTATTGCGAAGGATCGGTACCGAATGGGAAAATCGGCGCATTTTCGGCAAGAAATCTAGCTTAACTATGTTGAAATGGCGCTTATGCTGAAATGGCGCAATGGTGGCAAATAAGCTAATCAAAAACACCTCTAAGGCTTTTTAACATCCAAAAACCAATTCTTCAAATCCATTAAGTAAGTAGCACTCGAGTTCACCCCACACAACAAGAAACTTCCTTCCTTTTCTGCCGCACACTCTTCGCAGAAGCATTTACCGCTCTCTTAATTTACTTCTCCTTTCGTTGCCTCCTAATAGCCTTCCTGCACTCAAGACAAAAACAGTTCTACAAAGCTTCAACAATGGGAACGCCCATTACAGTTCGCTTGACACAAACCAGCCACGGAAACCACCTCCTTCGCTCACAACAAGCTCTCATGAAGGCAAATTCATAAGTTCGATTTTCAGAGGATGCATTGCCTCATAGGGCGAAAGTGGTATAGGGGCGAGTGGATCCGGGGATCGGACAAGCGTCGTGCGTCGTTCAGGCCCACCAAACCTTCTATCCTTCCGGGATCGGTGTCTGGAAGGATAAAATCACTGACTTGTGCAGGCTGGCCCCCGCAACTCATTGAATAGGCCAAATCGTGTTCAACTGCCACTACGAATGTCCAAATGGAAATCGAAAGCGTGCAGCACCCCAAAAGGGATTAATCAACGGAAAATGTTTTAATTCTTTTTCATATTGACTCATATCAAAAGTGGGACTGACACTATCGTTAGACAGCCCGGCTACCCCTCGCAATGCTCGTTAAGTCGACTTCCTCCCTCAAGCCACCTTCCTTTTCATTCCCAGGAACCCGTAATTTATCACGGCTTGCACGAAAGAGCAAAAAACATTTAATGGAACATCTTGCACGTTGTTGCATAAATCAAACACGCATTCATACACATCCAAGACCATAAATGGAAGAAAATGTGTGGCGCCTCCCGGAGAGTATCGCAATGACGAGCAATTTATCATTGTATTGGTTGGAACAGTGAAGTCCAAAGATGAAAAACAAGTCTCACTTCCCGCGTGGTCGAACACGAGATTGCGGGCGGCACTAACGTAAACTATCATACGTGTTCTTTGATCTGCAGCGCATGTCAAGGACCCTTGAAAGGGTTAAAAAGCGGCAATGAGAATCAACAAGTGAATTTGAAGCAATTTCTTGGTTTTCCTTCTTTTTGCTTCAATTAGTACTACTTTACCAACTGCACTTTCCCTCATTGCCCAGTAGGAGCGAGATGAAGTGCTGGGAGAATAAGAACCAGCAAACAGAGACCAAAGCGAGTAAACCCGATCTTCCAATTACCTTATGACCTCTGCCAGATGAATGTGAATTATTCGCGGCGTCTTTTGATTCTCGTTAACCGATCGAGCTAAATAATACATGGGACCACAATGTGGGCTTCCATCGTTGGAACACAGGGTGCTTAGTCATCAAAGACCGCAAACAACAACATGAAAGAGATAATAGTGAAAGAGAGCAAACCTCGAATTCAAATATTCAAATGAGGAAACGAGGAAATAATGATGAATCTAATGCTCATTACCCTTCTGGAAGACAATTAAACAAAAGCTTCGCACCTTGTGGAAGGAAACAAGAATTTCGGGTTGAATTTTCTAGGGCAATATATAAGGAGGAAGTTTTTCGAGAGGTTATAACAGTAACGTTGAAAAGGTGCGCAGGTTCGAACCTCACGAAAACGGACACCGAAGAACGAAAAAAAAACGAAATTCAAGACAAGCCTATGGAACAGGACCTTCGTCCAGGATGAACCAGCCTGGGGACTCCTCAAAAGGGGGTCGACTCCCTTGTGGAGGTGTGGCGCTGTTGGATGAGATGGTTTCGGAAGAGGGAAGTAGAACTTAGTAAGGTACAGGGGTTGTTGAGGAGACATGTTGGGTCTACTTTCTCTTTCACTCCGAAGACATTTTCAAGGAAAATGGAGAAATAGGACACGTTTTTAGGTAGAATCAAAAGAAATCTTGGAATTGTGGAGCGGGGAGAAGGAAAAAGGTCGTATCAATTGGAATTTCTTGGCTCAGCCTGTCATTCGATGTACATTTACTCTGGTGCTCTTATACAAAGGCTCCGAAAGAGAAGAGTTCGCCGAGGCTTCAGCCTGAAAGCTGTTATCAACTGACCTAAGGCAATTATTAGGCCAATACTGGAGATATATAGAACGCAAAGGGAAGTCCAGAAAGCAAAGAAATGACTGTAAAGAAATGCTGACAGAGCTACCATAACCATTCATGCAGACAGTAGTTGTCGTACTAGACCACCTGGGGACCGCTACACGACCAGTGCCAATGACGGAGCGATGAGAAACGATGTTCTCCCATGGCGGCCTGCGCTCGACTGGCGCTAACGTGAAAAGCGCCATGGGAACAGGTTCATACAGTAATTTCATACATTTTATGTCCGAGTGATGACATGTGCTGAGCGGGGAATGGGAGTGAGATGGGAATGGGACACGAATGGGAAGGCGAGATTGCACTTCAATATCGTGGACGGATTCAAGTAAACTTTCAACATACCTGACGAAGTGATCGTGAGTAGCGACGAGAGCTCATTTGTTAGCGCGCAACTCTCGGGGACTTCACTCAAAGCGAAGTGCCACCGCAGAGTAATGCTCGACTAGTTCCGCTGCTGCACATAGCAACCAACCAGCTATTGGATTCGATTCTCGTAGAATTGAGGAATTTGCAGATGTGAAGTAATGAATGACGAACGAGTGACCGCCAACCGTTGTACCGCCAGACGACAATCTTCACGAATTGCGTAATGGAATAATAGATAGACAGAGAAGAAATCGAAAACGCGGGCCGATGGTGAGCGCTAGGGAAACGACCGTCACCGCTGGGATTTGAGGACACAGGCGAAAGGACAAACATACGGACCCACTGACGAACAACACACAAAAACACGAGAAAAGCTCACGAATCCTTTCAATTTTGAAGAAAATGGAACTTGAGCGGATAACTTTTCAAAGGCAACGAGTAAAACGTCTACACATAACAGTGAAGGTCAATGATCATCCAACAGCCACGAAACTGGAAAACAAAACCTGCCCATCTTCTATCGTATACTGTTCCCCATTTCATCATCTTCACATTAAAAACAGGCAATTCTATGGTGACGTATCCTTCTGAGGCCACCAAACATCACTGCTGGAACTTAAGCCATTCAAAACGGCCCATTTCGATACTGTTGGCTATACAATGTAAATAAAAGCCACAGAGGCGTTTACGATTCTGTTATGGGTGTTTGACACTACGGTACTTCAGAACATAATACGCAGGTTAGGTAAACAAAAACCGTTTGATGTTTGTATATCAATATTTGTTCTTCGTATCACTACGAAGGAACTAAAATAGAAACCTATAATGTCAGATGTTGTTTTGCTTTACTTCAATTTTAAAGAAGGGCGAACGGGTGTGGTGGCATTGACGCTGCTTACCATGCGTCCGGTGACGAATCTTGGGTCGTGCGTCGTTCTGGCCAAGCAAGCCTTCACCATTCTCCGGAGCACCAGATTTACCATAACTGGTATCAGAGTCTGAAAGGGTGAAAACCCGCATATTGACTGGCACACGCAAGTCATTGCATGGGCCAAATCGCATTCAAATTGGCACTACGATTCTGAATGGAAGTAGAATGCATGGCGCACCACACAACGATATTAAAGCCGCACGCTTTCTGCTTTTTATCATTGTTTTGGAGGCACAACCCTAGCAAAGTAGTGTGAACGATTCCTTTTGGTCTGTAGTGCAGAACCCTAGAGTCAACCACATAGCATATCCATGCACGGAAGTCACTCGACAGCTGAAACTTTTTTCTTTTTTTTATCGCTGTTGTCTGGCGCCCTCTCATCTATTCGCTCTCTCGCCTCACACTCTCCTCTCCACGCTTAGTCTCTCATTGCCTCAACACAGCCGATTACGAACGTGAATGAGTTCTTAGCCTCAGTGTTCCGACGAATTCTTCTTCAATTTTCTTTACTGCCAGCCACTTCACACAAATACATTCGTATTCTTGTGAAAGAACCACACCAATTTGATCCTGAGACATTCCTTCAGAACACATTCCACGATTGACTTGCCAATAAGAAAAAAGAGTGGGGTTCGATGAACAGCAAGGGAATCTTGGAAACAAAGAATCTAACGGTAATAGACACTGGGTGCTGAGGTAAGGATACGATAGAAGGAGACGAAAAAGCACAGCGGGTTAGATGACAGAAAGCGCAGCGGTGGGCGTGAGCAGTTGCGTTGGGTGCCCACGGCTGCAATTTCCGAGTCACTAGTGCTCTTTGGGACGCGAAAGCGACCCCAACTCTGTGACAGCGGCGTCAGCAAACTTAATCGAGGGAGGGATGGTCTGATCGCGAAATGTGATTTTACCCTTCACTGCAATCGGTTCTGACCAGCAAAAAAACACCCGATTTTCTGTATACAAAATTACTACATAATTACGAGTGCAGCTCTTCAAAAACAGTAGGAAACAGCATGTGGTAAAATAATATTACTTTATGTATATATCAAAATAATATTACTTTGTGTTTATATTGCATAGCTCAAAATACTTCTGGAAGAATAGAAGAGGCAGCAAAGCCTTTCGAAGGAAGGCTTTTGACGCCTGGCACCTTCCTCAAGACCACGAAGATTTTAACTTGTTGGCAACAGTGTAACCTGCCGTTGGGCCACACTTTCTCACGAAAGACACGTTTTGCTTGATTTACATAGCATTATTTATACTCCAGGCTTGATCCGTAAGCGTACATTAGAGTTTGGAATACAATTTGTCATTACCAATAGCGAATGATGGAGAGTTGACGACTATTGATGAAAAATATAAAAAAAGGATGCCGAGATCCACGCACAGCCGCGGTCGTCAATGAGTAAAAAAGCATTTAGTGAACTTTCTTGTGACTATAAGACCTAGACCAACGTGATACTTCGGGAAAAAACAATGCTGATATAAAAAGAGGTAAAGGCTCTGAAAACTGTACGGTACATATTTACCGAAAACACCCTCAATGGTACGGTGAGCAGTGCTTGAGTTAATGATGTGGAGCGATTAAACTAATTACGAAAATGGATCAGCAAAAAGAAAAGCAGAAGGTCTCGTAGTTCTATCCAGCATCCATGAAAATGCGTCCGAAACTATTTGAGAAATATTTAATTCGAACTGCGTGCGCCTAAGCCCATACCCAAACTGAGCCGCCTGCAGCGATGGCTTCATAATTATTAAAATTTACTTTTTTCTTGCTTCTAAGATGAAATTGAAAACAATTTTTGGAAGAACGCTGCAGCCGCGAACCGGGTCAAGCACTGTAGTGAGGAAATTTTCAAATTCGCCCTCCCCTTCGGAATTTTCCGAACTAAGGTGTGACCCTGGTGCCAAATACAATGAAAATTTATGTGGAACAAAGCAAAGTGAGGCTCTAACCTGAAGGCCAAAAATTCTAATGAGAACTGATGACTCACTAATCCTCAAAGTTGTCAGATCTCATCTTTAATCGACTAGAGCGCATTCTGGGAGCTTGTTTTGATCAACACCAATCTGACTGTAATTGCTAAGAAAAAGTCAATGCTCAAAATTACGTGATCTATTGTGTAGAAAGGAGAATCCCTCCAATAGCAACTATTTATTAAACGCCCACATCGTGCCCAATCCCGCGCCGATGTGGACGGCTGTATGCAAAAAAAGCTAATCGGCTTTACAAAGTATCTATGCGAGAGCTTATCAGGGATTCACAGGGTGCACTTTCCATGGAACTAGCACCACTAGCAATACAGCCAGGCCATATAGGTCAGCAGCACTTTGTGACGAGTAATTCGTATATTTCCCTATTTTCATTATTACGAATTCGTTCCACCAACAAAATCAACTGTGAAACATGACGCTATAGAGCCGGAGAAACGAACTAAGAATTCTCAAGAATTTCGAGGTACGACTATGCGGAGCCGTGATATTTCACTGCACGGTTTACCAGGAGGATATTCCGACACGTAGCCAACCAATCATGAAAGCCCCCTCTACCCTAAAAAGTCCACCAGTCATCAACCTCCCGGGACCCATGTTTTCACACCTACACTCCCCTCCCACCCCCCCCCCCCGAACCATCCTCTGTGTCAGCTACGTCAGCTACGTCTTTTACTAACAACATCACCTGTAAAAAAAGCCTCATAAATAAAAAGGAAGCTTTGCAGCACTGCTTTTATTTGCACTTCCTTCATTATTTCCAGTGCAGGGCACTAGTGCTTTCCAATGGAACCTGGGTGTTTTTAATGCAAAATAAATAGATTCATTTTAACGATCTTATGCCACCTCAAAGCCATTTCTCGGAATATTGGGAGCATCAATCAGTTCTTTACGCGCAAAAGCTATCCAATTTCGGAAGAGCAGTCTGATCCAAATTTATTGAAATGCACTATAGCCTAGAATTACCTCGACAATTCACAGCTATCCTAACGCCTTGACTTTTTTACTGGATTAAGCCCTCCAAAGGATTATTTGATGAAAAAAGAAGACGATGAATAGTTCCAGAATTCTCCGATAGAAATCTCACCGAGAAACCCCTAATAAAAATCAGGCACATGGGTTCAGAATGGGGCTGAGAATGCCAACGTCATCGAACGAGGCAGAAATCATCCGCGGGGGTTGACGAGCATAGGAAGAATGAATTTTATGCATCATAACCACATGGTCCTTGACGCGAGCCACATTTTTGCTTCAGCGTCATCAAATAGAAGGCTATTTTGCCACAACCAGCTATGTTCTGCCTATTTATCATACAAATAGCCATTGTAAAACTCCACAGATCTAGTCTGACGTTCCAGCTGCAACCCTCATGATAATAGCCACAAGAAAATCGCCGCCGTTGGATAAGCGGCACAAAAGATCGTAAATGCACTGAATAGCTCTATTCACAAGAGGTTATAAAAGGACATGAAAACCCTTAATAGTTATTCGTTGACTACCGCAAAATAGCGTTGTCCTTAAGCAGCCAGCTGAGCAGCGCCGTTGCCTGCTGGGCTCTATACATAAATTACTGCTTAGGAACAGCGCTATTTTGCCAAGCTAGGATATGATTGAAGGATAGGATGCGATTGAGTGCGTTAAAGCTTGGAGGTAGACTATTCTGATAACAACACAGTGACAGTAAGTATAGTTATAGTTTAACAGTACCAATAGCCGAGTATTAACCATGATGTATTTAAACAGCCGATCCACTTCCGTGTTCACTTTTTTTCAGATTTCACTTATCGGCGATGTTTGAAAGCGCTCAACCAATTTTTGTGGTATTCATTACAGCCCCACTCATGCGAGATATGAATAACGCGACGGGAGATACGACAGATATTTTTCAACAAACTGGGATTGATTTCCAGAAAGCAATCCAAAAGTTACGATTCCCATCGTTAATAATAATAATAAATAAAAATAGCTGGAAAATTTTGGTGTAATCCTGTAAATCGACAAAAACATTTCTCATGGAACAGCAAACGAATTTACCTAGCACGATCTGACTCAAGGAATTAGAAGTAGCTTCGTAGATTCAACTAGGTGAAGGATTGGAGGAATTATGGCAGTTGCCCTATATGACATCCCTAGAGTAACTTATCATGTCCCCCATGTCCAATATCAAACTCGTGATACGCAGATACCATCGAAATATGAGAGTGGAGGTGCCAAATGGCGCGTCGGGTAACATGAACGGGATACGGAAGGTCTACATCCCGTTGGACACTTTGCACCTTTGAAGGACCGCCAGCAATTCACCTAGTAGAACGACATATGAGTCCTAGCATAAGCTAAGGCGCAATGGGAAAACTGCTTCACACCGGGTCCCTCAACTCTTCGAAGGCTTAGTCCTGAAAGTAAGCGTTCCGTAATCCTGACGATGTTACGTGCTGCTACCCCACCCCCTTCCCTGGGTTAACCCCAAGCAAATCTCAGAATCTCAGAGGGCAAACTGGAGAGGTGGTTGCCGAGATGCCTGATAATAATAATAGCTCCCACGCGACGCGAGTAATGTCCTTTGTTGCTCCCCAGACACCCGCCACATTCCATTCATGGAGAAGATCGATCGATAACGGAATCGTCGCTCAAGTTTGTTTGCTAAAGCATACGAACCCCAAATACGATGACAAGCAAGCCGTTTGTCAATAAACAGATCACAGAACTGGTGTTGGTATCCTATTACGGGTAGGAACGACTTCCTGAACCAAGACAAACTTCGAAACAGAGCACACGAAGCAATTTCTGCTCCTCGCACAGCACAAGACACACTAGCACTCATTACGGCAACGGGAAATAGTCCCTTAGGACATCGACTAAGCTGGACTCGAAATGAGCAACATTAACTTGATAGAGACAGAAAGGGGAAAGGGCGGAGGGGAATGGCTGCCATTGCCGCCCTTTCAAACCCTTTCTCATCGTAACGCAATGAGATAATCTATTTACGACAACCTGGGTGTGGATCCGGTTTATGTGAAGTGGATCAACTGGTAGCGCAACATAACCATTCGTCTCACTATAACGCCCTTCTTGTTGCGCAACTCATTATGTGCGAGCTTAGGGACACTTATTAGCAGGACTTGTCATCAGCTAATTTCAAGCAATATGAGCTCCAAAATGGAGACTATGTCTCATGGGAACAATTATATACACGACTATTAGCAATACGACAAAGACTAAGAAAAAAAAAGAACATAAAAAATGCAGGAAAGAAAAGTGTTTGGCGAGAGACAAATTGATGTGCCAGTCGTGTTAACTCTCTCGCTGGTGGTAGTGGTGAAGCTGTCAGCACTCGCGCGATGAAAGATGCTTTTGAAATAGACCACAACCCACGACTGCACTCGACAGATGTGAGTTGCTGCTCGCCGCAAAGTTGAATGTTCCAAACCCGCCTCAAACGCAAACTATTTTGGACCGCACTTACACATCCTTCCTGTTTCTAGCCCTCTTTAACTAGATCATACAAAAACTCATGTCCCTGCTCAAAACTTGAAGATTTCATAGAAGCAATACATGGACGAATCTGTTATGGGGAAGCGGTCTAATTAGATTACGTTAATCGCGCAGTAAGCGAATAAGGAGGAAAATCGCCTTGAAGGAACAGAAACCCGTGTGTTTTCCTCCACGAGTGCTAATCGCATCAACGTGCGCAAGTAATCATCCATCATAAATCACTTCAGCTGACATTTATAAGCACCTTTATCCTTTCATGCAAAACAAGGACTTTACATGTCACTTAGTAAGCCGATGAGTTTCTCAAAAATAAGCCTTGTTTCAGTCAAAAATAACCTCTCAGAGAAAAAACAGAGAGTACAACAAACAAACAAGTACCAACCTTTTCCCTTTCCTTTTGGTCGAGAAAAAACTGATGTTGAGAGATGGCTGTTGTCCAAATAGTCCTACACAATGCACCTGATTCACACACGAATGTATGCACACAAATTCCAGCCGGAATCGATTGGCACCGACGAGATATAGACACTCTAAAAACACAACTATAGGACTGGTACACACAAACGGCAGACGGTATGCGGAAGTGATCATAAAACAAGAGCAAACGTCTTCCACTCTTTGAACCTCAACCCAACTCGCGCGAAAAATGTGGTGGGACTGCTTGTGAAGGGGAAAATGAAATGTAAGGGAAGAGAGGGAGGAAAATGAAACGATAACTGCAACTGTACAACTATTCAAGTGATATGACGCCGATGCCTACTGCATGAATCACCGAGAGAATATCGCACGAACGATTCATCTGCGGTGGAGGCGGATCGCTGCCTATGAAACAAAGACGGGCTCGACGATGATCAAACGCTGTCGCTCAACGGCAACACGGTTGCACAGTGGGATCTCACTACTTCACTCAGTGAGGAATTCCTAGCATTTTACACTTCATGAAAAAGGTAAACTTCGCTGTATAAGGAAGAGGGTAAATTTGAGCATGGTTAAGTCAAAACTTTTTGGCAACAGTAAACAAATGAGGTTAGTCTTTAGATCATTGCGCTCAGACATTTTTTAAAATCGATTTTCACGCTTTTATATATCATTTCTGGCGATATCTCCATAAAACATGGGAGAGCCTCTGCAAGACGGGTAATTATGAAAGACATATGTGGAACAGCTAACAAATTAGCTCGACGAACCGCGTTTGCAGAGATGCATAAAAACTTTGACATGTATATTTTAAATGTCCCTGCAAAACCTGCCGCTGACAAGCAGACGCAAAAGAAGCGGTTCAGAGGCCTTCTAAAATTAATTACAACTGAGCTGGCTCGTATCACGAAGAGGTGATAGCTAACAGGTAACAAATTATTCGACTATGAAATAAAGAAACATGAACATGAGAACAAAATGATACATATGATGAACTACTATAGAAAAGCACCGGGAAGTTTCCCAACCCTACCGACCTACTTGATGAAAGATATCCGATTGAGCTGGATAGCTTTTCGCTTTCTTTCGCTTTTCCCAGACATTTTTGAAAACCTCGCTTTTTGCGGCGAGTGAGTCTCCACCGAAAATGCAACAAAACAACCTGACATAAACGAAGAATCCGCCAAGGTCGAGGCACGCAGGCAAGTCGCTCAATTCAAACGTTAATCGAGCTGCTATTTGCATAAAGCGTTCCCTCGATGGGTGATTCGGGGCTATGTTCGCATTCATGGATATTTATGAGGTTGGTTTGAAACAGGCCGGCAAGAGAAAGGGGAAGCCGTCAAAAATTTAGGGTTCAACAGATCAGAAAATTATGGATTATGAAAGAGCAGTTCATTCTGGAATATTTCAAGGTATACTAAGCTTTGTTCGCGGCTTTACACTTTTATTGGATGGGATTTTATATAACCGCTTTCCTCTGAGTTAGCGTTTACGACTTCGTGTCTACTTTAAAGCGGTAACGATGCCACTGAACACTTGGTAACTTCATTACCTACTTCGAAACTTCTCTGGCTACCCTCTCCGAAATCCGCTCGTGAGGCGGGATGAAATAAATCACTTTCACTCTCTTACCAATGATCCAAACCTAAACTTTCAAAATGCTAGCGCTGCGCCTAAGTACTCTATGAAAGCACTTGAAAACGTTCATGGGGAGATTGCGGACTACTCCAATTTACAAAGAAGTAGAAGCTTAAAAGTGGGTTTGTTTTTTCATGAAACCTCACTGAGAATTCTTGCGGAAAAAAAAAGTAAAACACTCATAAAATTCAATAATCATAAAATTGCTCCATTAGAACAGTTTGCTACTAAATTGAGAAACCCAACTCTGATAATTTGAAGACTGGATTCGCTCATCCCCATTTTCTGGTTCTCGGACTTGACCAACAATTACAGGAGGTAATTCAGAACTATTTTGAATGTCGATCATTTGCCCCCTTCAGCAATCAACTGTTCCGCTATGTGCTCATAGATGGGACTGTACTATAGCAAAAAACAATGCCAGTGGTGATGCAGTCTATGCTACGCTGAAAGGATATTTTGCTAGAATTCCAGTGGAGATTCTCAGCAGTTGATGGTAAGGTTCAGTCGACGACGACGTGAAAGCAAAGTGATAAGGAATTTTAAAAAAAATTTAAAAAAATGACGAATAATAAAGTAACAGGGAAAGTTTTCTCAAGAATCGTGGCCAAGTTTTTCAAGATCTGGAAGTTCGAAAGTTGAATTCGAACAAACAAGTGACCATAAAAAAATTAAAAAAAAAACAGTTCAAAAATAACTGTCCATAGAAAAAGGCTTCCTGTACCGACAATATCATATAAGGAACAAACATAATTAATATCTATTCGCAAACCGCGGAACTTACTGAGTTGTAGGATCGCTAACTGCCTGCGCTAGATCGTCGTCACCGGCTAGAGATGCTCCTAACACGTTCAAGTCTGCTATTTGTTTCGACCTTTTAAGAAAAGTAGGTTACGAACTCTTACAAAAACACCACTGTGACCCCATTATAAATGCACATAAAAAGAATCACCTTGGATCGCGGACTTCTATAGAAAATATATTCTCTTTATAATACAAATTATCCAAATAAAACCATCGAAAGTCCTGAAACGATCGAAACTAATGTGTTCAAATTCTGTGAATCAAGACTTGTGAAAGTAAACTGGGTGATTATTTTCGCTCAATTTCAAACTCTCATAAAATTTTGAACTAAGAATAGTGTAGAAAGGAATGACTGAAGTGAATCGTGGAGTGATCGCGGACTACAACTTTGCGAATGTAACAACGATGTCAAAATAAAAGGACACAGTCAATCTATTGGGCTAACTGACAAAGCGCTGGCACCAAACAACGAACTTGTGCCAGCTCCGGAGGCCTCCCCACACACGAAATTAGGTACAGCAGCAACAAGACTTGCGGGATGAGCGACTATGCGAGTCCGCCAAAGTGATTTGGATTGACTGGTTCCTCATATAATCAGTGAATGAGGGCCGTCCAAATGGCGAAATCGCGCACTCTTCTCGCGAGTTTGCCGTGTAACATTGAAGCAGAGGTCTTAACAATGTCATAGTTTCAACATAAAAGAATGAGCCCTGTGAAGTAAAAGCAGGGCCATAGTAACAAGTTCAGTACAACCAATCATAAGGATAACTCGTCGTGGTGGAACTTCATCTAGATGCCTACTATCGTAAGTGCGCCGTAAGCAAATTGGTGATATGCTGGCGGCAGCTGACACACACCAATTTTTGATGGTAAATAACTGGAAAAGACAGCACAGGTGTTATCCGAACACATAACTGGATGCTAACCAACAGGAGTTATTTGAAAGCAGTAAACTTTTGCGAAATACCTCCTTTGGCCGAAAGGTATCAGCGTTCTCGAAAACTTGTATCCCTCGACTATTTATAGACAAAAGGCAGGCAGAACCGTCACTTTCACTGACTCGGTACAGCCGACTGCCGTATTTCAAGCATTTCTCCACTATTTGCATCACCCTAGAAAGGAAATCTTTCGAGGAAATCACGACAAATTGGATCTTCACTTGAGCTTACACAATCCCGCCAAAAAAATGAAAAAAAAATATTATAAAGAAAAGTAGAATATTTTCCGTACAAAATACGGGAAAAGGACATGGTGATTCAAATTGTTCTTGAACATGAAAAATGAAAAAATGCGACTCAAAGGGAAAATCCTAACAATATAAACTTCATTGAGATTATAGATAAGTGCGAAATCGTAGAAAAGAGAAAGAGTGAAAAAAACTTACGAAATTATGGCAGACCCGCGTTGCATACCACGTAAACTACTATACTCTGCTAGCACTTGTTTCTCAAACGAATTCTGATTAACACCATACTGCCTCGTTAATCGTGGCGGAAAAGGAAGAAAGGACCGTAGATGGCTTATCAAAGAGTTATCACTGTAAAAATCATAATTAATTATCACTAAAAAACAAGCCAATAGAATGGGTGACTTGTGTAATCAACAGAAGACATAAATGGTCGTGCAAATTGTGGGCTCAGCAGCAAAAACAGGAAGTGTGATCCGCTGCTGTGCCCATGCATCCCAATTCAAAAAATCCGTTCAAAAACCCACTCAGTGAAATCACCGCGATAGATTTGCAGCAATAAACCACCAACTCGGACGTAATCAATGTTAGATAAATCCAGCTGACCCTAAACGATTTTGTCATTGCAATGAAGGTCACATCAGAAAGGATTTTCCATTACCTTCCGTAATTGTTGGTGCGCTTCGAGGAAAAACATTTCAATTGTGGAAGGGTTTTCCAGACACAGGATGGAGTCGACAAAAAATCTGGAAAGGTGGTTCAATGATTAATATTTATTTATTTGGTACATGTACTTTGCGTACATGAAACGAATAAGAAAAAACAGTCATAAAAACAAACAACAATATGATATCGATAACAATACAAACGTGGTTTCGTGTCAGTTCTTACAAATTTACGACATTAAAATACCGCCGCAAGTATACGCTGCTTTCGGAGCTCATTCTCATGAGGATTCACAACGAAGAGCAATTATATCAAGAGTGGGAAATCGATGAGAAAAAAAATAGGAAAACTGTATCTCCTACCGAACATTGTGAGTCAGTTGTATCACAGCTTTGTCACTCGGGAATTCGTAGTCGAGTAGATTTTTTCCCGGTTGCAGCCAGTGATAGTGATCCCTGAAAAGCAGGGCTTTAACGCCAAGGTTGTTATAAAATCCTTTTAGAACGATGGAAAGCTTCGACTTTCAAATACTAAAATCATTCGAGTATAATATGAAGTGCTGCGCTCCTGTTATTCCAGGTGATGGCAATCGTGCAAGATGACCTAGTTTCTCATCCCATATACTAATTTATCTAGGCATTACATGAACTAACTCATCCAGAGACTGAGACACAGCATAAGGAGCACCAAGACTTGAAATCTGCTCAAAGATTCTCTCAATTGCCCTAATTCCCAATCACGTGGGCTGTGACCCTCCATCGATGTCCTTTAATTTCACAGAAATATAACTATTCCTATTGAAAGCGCTAAATGGAAGTAAAACCGTTGAAATCCAATCAAAAGGTCATTAAGTGCATTGATAACATCTATTTGGAGCTGCCTGGTCCCTTCGAGCACCGGACCTGTTTGAAGCAGTTGGGCGAGTTTAGCGCCAAATGGCTTCAAACAGATCCAGTGAACCAATGGAGTCGACTCTTCTGTCGACTACCTTCATTCACCGGATCTTCGTAGTATACGCAACTGACTAATCAACCCATTGGAGACCGCGTCCAGCCTATTAGCAGAATGCTATCGCACAGAAATCTTTGACTTATTCAGCTTTTCTCTATGTAACAGATCCATCAGTAAGGCTTTCTGAGAACCGTGACTATCACGACTTGGATACTGATTACTACTACCTTATCGGTCACTGACAAAACAGACGACCAAAACATGCAGATTGAGGGGGGGGGGGGCATACATAACGTAATGAGAAAATTGCAAGAGATAACTCAACCAAGGATTCTAACTACCATAAACACCATCAAAATTCAAAAATTCTGAAGGTTCCTCCTATCACCCGTGTTCCAAAAAAAATTAGCCAGGGGAAAGTGTTCCAGAGGAAAAAGTGAGAAGAAATCCCCGGTCAATTTGAAGGTGACAATCCACTGCAAATTGGCTTGCAAATGAAGCCACATTCGGTAAAGTCTTTTTTTTTTTGGAACTCATTTGGGTGCACCCTTTCAAATGCATTATAAGCACCGCACTATAAACACCGATTATTGAGTGGACCATAAGTGTTGACACTAGAGTCAAGACCTCTGCAGAATCATCTGAAGAGGTGAGGAGCCCGAAAAAAGGACTGGGTGCCTCTTAGAAAAAATGTTCGCGCGCATGAATTAAACTGAGTAATCAATTTCAGATGAAGGAATACAACTTTCTAGGACCACTGTAATGCTTTTCAAATCAAAGTTTTCTAAGAAGTCTCATTTGAAAGTTCAAAAGAGTTTGGATGGAAAATTTCGTATTCCAAAAAATGGAGGGGAATTTAGTGCAATAACATTGTGACATTCATCATTCAATTAGCGGACTTCTCTTAAAGTACAGGTCAAAGAAAAGAGTTCAAGGTAACTTTAACACCTGCGTTTCAATGAAGGAAACCCTGACGAACTTTTTTAGACAAAGTGCACAAAATTTATCGTTGAAAGACCCTATCCACAGTACAAGACAACCTACGAAAAATGTAGCAGTGTGGACATTGGAATGATAAACATTTTTTGTGGGTTTCACTTAAATCACGCCAACCCTTCCTCAACTGTTTGACTAGACAGCAAGCAACCGACTGTCGTTGGCTATAAACCTAATCATCTGAAGTTCTGTAGACAGTAAAGCCGCGTTTATAGTCACAACTCCGGAAAATAGAAAAGTGGTCTGCACTCGACACACAATGGAGAAAAATTTAGCTACCCTCGCCTTCGAATCACCAGAAATTGTGCAATTGTAGAAATTGACGTGGCATTAACGGGGCATCGATTCAAGAGCATCTTTTAGCACATGCGATGTCATCTATTCAACGAGAATTCAGGCTTTCTGGTTTTTCTGAAGGCGATGGTAGTTACAAGGAGATTAGGATACTAGGAAATGGATAGTAGTAGATTAGTAATGAGCTGGTGAGATCAGATACCCTCTATTTTGGAAAATGAGAAGAGCGTCGAGTGCAGATCACACAGCACAAGTGACGATGGCCAAGATAGAAGTAAAGGAAAATCTACGTATTTCTTGGCCGTCGTCACTTGTGGTGTGTGGTCTGCACTCGACGCTCTTTTCGTTTTCCGAAGTAGAGGGTACGTATTGATCGGTTCGCCTGAAGACACTTAAGCTACTACCCTCCCTTTCAAAAAACAATAAAAGTGTCGGGTGCAGACTATATACCACAACTGACGACGGCCGCGAAAACGTGGCAATTGACAACGCCGCTTTTTTGCGGTCGTCGTCAGTTACGGTATATGGTCTGCACCCGACACTGCTTGGCTTTTCAAGGGGAGGGTGGCACTATGAACACGTCAAGCAGTACTGGGAATGAAGCGTATTCCACTGCGTCAGATTCTCACCCGGAGAATCTGGCGCAAGTTGAAGTGCTACGTGTGCACTCACGGGAAGTGTGCGAGTATACTCTACTTCGGAAAACAAGAACAGCGTTGAGTGCAGACCCCACACCACAAGCGACGACGGCAGAGAGAAACGTGGCTTTTCTTCATGACGTCGTCACTTGTGGTGTGTGGTCCGCACTCGACATTCTTCGCTTTTTTCTGAAATGGAGAGTATTTATATTATCTTTGCACTTGTGTTATTTGACGTGTAACACAATATGTAATAGCTGAAACATCGAATTCGCAAGAATTTCTTGGGGATTTGCTGTTTCAGCTCTTCAAATGTAACCCAGGGCGTTGATTTTGGAGATTTTTGATGGCGAATATGTCACATATGCCAGAACCAATCCCAGCTCCATCCCTGATCACGAGTGCACCTGTGGTTCCCGCAGCGACAATGTTTCGTGCTACAAAAAGCTAAAAAAAAGTCACTTTCTGTCTTGATGAATCCCGCCGGGGAGGGGGCGGAGAAGGGTGGGCAAATCTCCTAAGGTGATCCAGCTTCCGCAATCCGTGACTTTTTTCAACCATTGGGGCGTGACCGCGGCGAGCTCAGCCCAGTCGGTACTGCTTCTGCTGTGCGGGCGGCAGCGTTGCGGACGCAGTGCAGCAAACCGTGTTTTCAAATCCACCCGCAACAGCGGACCATTACTCGCCGCGGTCGACTATTAAATCGAAATTTCTGGCAGCAACTTTCGCAGCACATGCTCTCTCCCTCCCCCCTTACTGCTTGAGACCCACAAAATCAACTATGTGAGAAAAGATTCGTTGCTGTCTGTTCGCTAAACAGAGATGAAATTAAATAGGCTATTTCTAACTCACTTGTCGTCGACGAAGGCGAGACCGAAGAAGCGCGCGTCCGGCTGCGTAATACGACAGTGGTGCGCGGCAAGCGTGAGCACGTCGTTCACACTTAGCCTTGCGATCACCGAAATTTCCAGAAATTCGCCATCCAAAAGACGAACGGTCGCTGGCCGACCCTCATGCATCCAATGCTGGAAATTATTTTCATTGAGAAATTCAGCTATCACACAAAAGCATACGGAACTGCGAGAATTACTTCAACAAAAAATGCCACACCGTCCACATTGAGATGAGAATCGATTTGGCGCGCGGTAAATCAATATTTGGTGTCAGAGAATTATCTTCATGAAATTCGACTCAACTCTTGAAAAAAAGACAACAAATAATGGGAAAATTCCAATGTACAACTAGTTCAGATAGGAAACCAATTAATATCATGAAAGGGAAGCAAAGAAAATAAATTCAAGAACAAAAATAAAATCTCGGGTGTGATCGTGGTGGATAGTGGTTGCACGTGGAACTAGTGACAAGAGAGCAAAAAGGGTGATATCAGTACAATAATTAGGAGTTATGATGCAATGCTAGTCGGGTGGGCATGCCGATTTTTGACTACGGTAGGCATGAAATGTACGTGGCGACGGTGTTCACTGCAATGATGTGACGGGATGCTATGGGGATAACTCGCGTATTTCAGCTTTTCCATGGGCCGGATTCAATCCTCCACCAAGGGTTGGGGGACGAAAATCGCTTTGAATTCATCTCTTTTTTGACTATATTTTTCATTTCTTCTTCTGGTTTCTTCATTTTCAGTGCAAAATTACTTCGACCACATACATACATAAAATGTAGGTCTTCATCAGGACAATCCCAGTTAGGGAGCCAGAGAAAATTTAAGGAATTTTCGTCCTCCAGCCCTTTGGGGAAGGGTTGAATCCGGCCCCATGACAATTGGCTCGCCTCACGCCCCCCCCCCCCTCCAGGTTGGCTACACTCACCTAGCTCACAAATTCCTTGCTCCGCTCTGAAGGGCACGAAAGTGCTCCCAGCCTTTACAAAAAACTTGGACTATCGATGCCTCGTGACATCTTAGCAGTGGGCACCAGTCACCACGAACATACAGTGCGTCTCCAAATGATAAAGCCACCAAGCAACTGTTCAAAATCTCATGTTCCATAAATTTTCTGAAAAA
>KZ345156.1:126196-145367 GCA_002352805.1 Teladorsagia circumcincta
CGGGAGCGACGCGTCGCTTGAGCGATCCGTCGCTCCCGAAACCTGTGCAAAACAGGGCCCGTCGCAAAGTCTGACATCGGCCAGTGAGGCGGGGCGCGATTTGGGCGCGACGCCAGACCGGCTACTGTGGCGGGTTTGACTATTGATTTGTATGGTTTGCACAGTGGTGTCCTCTTCTCACCGCGATCCTAGCGCGAAGTGTGTCATATAACTGACACCTACCTCAAGGAGGAAGAGACTACGAGATACGAAAGTAATTTGCATTTTCCCTGGAGATCCTCTACCCCAGGGTGAAAGTCGCTCGAGGAAATGGCAACGGCTCGTCGAGGATTTTTGCCTGATCCTTTACGCTCTCCCGCACGGACATTACTCTCGCCAACCGCGAGCCGTCTGTGCCCTCCGCGCATACATTAGCTCTCGACACTACTCTCGCACAGCCGAGAGCCATGGTCGAGGAATTCCTTGACCGCTATTCACCCTGCTCTACCCTCGGTTACTTCTAGGATCTCTTAATATCAAACAGGTGACCCTGAAGGGCTTAATGTGCGTAATCCCTCTGACCCATTCGAGTTGTTGCAACAAAATGTGGCGTGTAGGCGACGCCGTCGGAAATATCGACATCACTTGCTTTTTGATGCTCATGATGGCATCTGATGTCACCGTTATCAGGACTGCAATTACGACACGCACACCCACAAGGAATAGAGTGTACCTATTAGCAGTCCGGGAGAAAAATAAATGCATGCATGAACCACTTGGCTACCGCTTTAACGCTCACCCCTGAGCTTATTCCATTGCAAAAAATATTACTGTGGTCAGCACAAAGTATTTCATGCCCCCTCCAACTCCTTTCGAATAGACCCATTCAAATTCACGAAGCTCCCTTGCGGGGCTATGGAGCCCAGAAATTTATAGCATAATCGGAAATGGAAATTATTCCATTTCCAATTGTGCTGTGAAAAAATCATAAATTCATTAGCGACTTTGAAAGGGAAAATTTCCACTTCCACTCAGGAAATCACAATTGAACGCTAGCGTTTGTGAATGTCACAATTCAGAAAGCGAAAAACAAGCTCAACTGGCTGCAAGCTAAGATGACTAAATCATCACACGATAAGGAATAGATGAATAATTGTCAAGGTTTTCAACTTCAAAATAAGCAATGGAAGCCAGGGTTAATTCGAGAGCAATTATGACGGTTAACGTCAACCCGACCAATCGACCCATACCTAATCAATCCGTCGTCGATCACGATGCACAACCACTACAAACTTGGCTGTTCTGATCTACAAATGGAGAATTAACGGCTTCTCAATTTGTTAACGGCTTCTCAATTTGTATAAAAAATTTGATTGACGACGTTAAACTCTTGTGCTAAGTGGATGTGACAAGTAAGCGCGCGTTTGCGATGCGATTGCCTTTTCCAAATGCTTCTCAATCTGTGGTCGTCAACCCTTAGAGGAGCTCCATTTCTTTGCGATTTGGAGGTAGTGCCAGGAGGTTCGGTTTTTCAATAGGTGGAAATCATGTCACTTGTCAGAATGTATTGAGGGTCAACAAAGTCATTACTACTGATGGAATCAATTCAGAGTTGTTGTTTTTTTGTATTATGACAACATTCCAAAGGGATTTGAGATGATATTGTCTCAGATGCGAGAAGGCATACTGGGAGGACAAGTTACTGTAAAGCTAAATGGGTATGTGATTTTGTTGAAAAAAGTAGACCCGAAGTGCGAAACCAAACATATGTGATTACAGCGTTCTGTGATTAGTGGTCCTTTAACTCATTCAAAGAATCTGTAAGGAGAACATGAGCAATGTTGGGGGTGGAGTGAGCACCAGTGGAGAAGGGGAAAATTGCCAAAGTTGGAGTAGAGAGGGAAAAGTTTCATCACGTGATAAAAGCTGAAATGTAGGAGGTCACAGTAGCCATCAGACGCAGAGAGAGTGCAGACGATGAGAAAGAAGAACAGACAGATACGATAGAGTACGGCGGGGAGCGATACGACAGACGAGCAATAGCAACTGTGGGCGGAGCGACCCATTTCCAAGGCATCGTCTGCCAAAACAATGCCTTGTATCACACCGTCTACTGTACCTGGTCATCTTCGGCTTATTGCATTAGTTCAGTCACTTGAATGTGAGGCGCGTCTTTAAAGAGATCGAATGAAGGAGCGGAGCTTGGCGCGTAGTAGGTACATCGGGGAGATGGACTAGGCGACCCTTCTGAGTGAAGGAATCATTTCAAGCGCAAGAGGGATGCTCAGAAGTCATTCGCCTTCGAGAAAGCAACAAAGAGCGTTCAACAGAATAACGAATTCATTTTCATGCGCCATTGTGCTTGGCAAGTTCCAGTAACGAATCACTTCTTTGAGAGCTCTTAGCGACGCATTCTCGTCCTTTTTAGGATTCTCTGAATGTTCCCATTCTCAAGGAGTTTCTAGCTGAAAAGTTAGTGGAGTTGAGTATGGTACAAGCGCTGGCATATGATACAGAGCTCCGCATGGTGATGACAGCAATTTGTAAATATGAGTCCCTAAATCGCCTAAATCCTCTCCCCCATCCCTCAATGTCCTTCCCAACTTCGATCGGTCGAGGAGGGCAGAAAGATTATTAGGAGGTACCATACCGAAAGTGATGGAAACGCCTAGGTTGCTTTGCTTGGTTCTCTGAAAACCCTGTTTACGCTACTCCATCCGAAATGACTCCACACTGATCTCCTCCATAAGTGTCCCTTCTCTATCAGACCGATGTCAGACTTTGCGAATCGCGCGATTTGCTGCAAGCTATTCGCTAGCGTCCACGGTCGCGTTGCGGAACCAGCCAATTGAACGATTTGCTGACCGCGACGCGACCGCAGACGCTAGCGAATCACGCGATTCGCAAAGTCTTACATCGAGCTCAAGCTCTCCTCTCTCAAAGGTCGAGTCAGCCCCCCTCCCTCGTCGAACTTTAATCGAAAAAACGCTTGCTCTGATTGATGCGAGTGTAAGAAGAACTAGCTGAGTAACTGATAAACGATGAAAAGCTTTGCAAAGGTGTCAATCAGGCCGATCATAAAGGCGTAAAAACCTATTTCCGACTGAAGATAGGCGCTTATCATCGCGACCGTGGGTGGACGTAAAGAATGGCGATCGGGCTGACAGGGCAACAATGACTGATGACTCCGAGTTATAAAACCTTTTTCATTTGACTCACCCCTAGTCAAACAAAAGACCACCACTGAAGAACCAACGTCAGCTGACGAGAATTAGATAGAATTGTGCCGACGCTTCTCATCTGAATTCTATCAGAATCGATTCTTTGTCTCTGACGTATTGAATATTCAAAAGCTATTGTTACAGCTGGAATCGATTACTGCTAACTTCTTACATTGAATACAGGCAAAAAAGCGGTATTAGTTTCGGAAAAATGGCTTTGGTGCTAACGCATATTACGGGGCATCTTCTAGAACGAGAGAAGCAGGAACTCCCGTGAAAACCAGAATTGCTCACGCACCCTGGAATCTCGTTTCCAACCTAGGGTTTAAAGGCAGAATTTACGCTGGAAAAGCAACCCATTCCAAATTAAGTTAGGGAAGGTGAGTGGGACCAAAAAGAAGGAAAAACCATGTGAAACGGCCCAGAACCCGAGGAATAGGGACCCTTCCCTTTCCCCTTGATCTCGGCATTGATGCCGCTCCAGTCTTTGTGCCCTTTTCAATATAACGCTCTCTCTGCTGTCTAACCACTCGCCGCGTATAGACCTGTGGCGAGTGACTAGGTAGGCGGTGGGCGGAGTCAGTCGGACCCGCCAAGGTTGAGCCATGCTAGCTCTCCGAGGTCAAATCTTCCGCTGCCGATTGCGTGCCTGTCCGCACCGTCAAGGGGTCCGCCGGTCTCTCCACTAGGCAATTTCTCCCTTCTTCGACCTTCATTCTTTCCGTCTAGTCCTCCTTTAATCCCGATTTCATCAAAAACAGAGAGCTTCACGCAAGCTTCGCGGCTTTCAATGCACTTTACCACAATGCCCCCGTATTTTGCGATAGCGCCTGTGTTTTCCTCTCGGTGTAGAAAATTGAAAAAAACGGTTCAAAAGCAGTTTTAGTGATGGAGTGGTTATCGTATTGCTGAGAAGTTGATATTATCCTGGGTTTACCCTTTTAGCGGAACGACGCCAACTTCTGAAGATAGACAACAAGTAATAATATGTTTCCTAAATTAAATTGTCTTCTGAGAAGCTGGAATAACAATACCTCTTGAACATGAACGGGAAGGGAAGCCTCCCACAAAATCTCGAGTAAAACTGCGGAAACAAATCGAATGGGTACTTCCGCGACTCCATCCCCCCCCCCTCTTCAATTTGGCGCATGGGGATAAAAGAGTGTTCCAGAGTGCCTAAGAGATTCCTTCACCAGACTAGACAACTAACTATCTCTCGAGACAAAGTAATTACGAAATAATTGAGTTGTGGAACAAACGAAAGAACTCCCAATTGAAGCCTCTCCCCAAGAAGCTTTTTCCTTTAGCGGGCAAATTACTGAGAGCTGCACATCATTTACTTCGTCTGCACGCAAAGGAACTGGTGCGCCACTGATCAAAAAAGCGCCTACATGTTGACAAAATACGGTTCAGAAGACGGCAATTCAAGGAGGAGCAATCTCGTAGGAAGTCACTAAATCTAGGATCGCTGGAAATCGCTGGGACATGATGCAAGAAAAGCAGCGAGTATGATAATTTCGGGCGGATTCAGAACGAAAATGGGGGGTGCTAAATGATGCGCCAGCGGCCATACAAACCGAAGAATCTAGCGAAAACCCGCGGAAGGTTACCCTTGTTCATTTTTTCATTGCGGACGATTACACGACTTAGAACTACGGCTCTCCAAAAGAAAAGGTGCTTTCATAATGAAAATTGAAAGAATTGTAGCCGTATCGCATACCCCAATGGTGGGCAGAACTATTACGGGGCGGGGCGGTTTTTTGTTTGCGCCACAACTACCTAGCACTGCCTACGTCGCGGAAAGAGGATCATCCGCTTGTTCATAACCTTCTTTAGTGCGCATCCACTCAATCGCAACTACTATCTCCAATCACAAGGGCCTCAGATGAACGGTAAGAAAGTTACGTGGAGAAGTCCTCGTGTGGTCGATTTGCACACAGTGTATTGGGATAGTACTATATGAGCCACACTAAGCATTTACTTGGCTGCTAAGGGAGCTAATGTGGCGCTTCCACAACGAAAAATAAGCTGGTTGCTGAGAGAACCTGGGGAGTATTCCGCCCAAAGCAACCGCCCACTAGTTCAGTTGGTGGTTTGGACGAGCTGCGTGGCCGACAGCAGCACAACTTGAGTAGTTCGCCGCTTAGCGCGTTGCGGTTAACTCGTCCATACGCCTGCCGCCTTAGCCGCTACTAGTCCATTAGCGAAAATCAATGGGCAAGCCAGGGTCCCCTTTCTGCTTTCTCTTAGCGGATTTCTCTGCTTTCTTCGCTGCTGGCATAATTGAGCATCCCCCACGTCCCCTGTGAAGCCCTCTGGGACCTACCGTGATCGCTGCCTTTAAAACACTGTCTCGAACATATACAGGCCCCAGAACTGTTCGTATCTATTCTAACAAACAGGGCTACAATTTCCAAGGGGAGTGGAATGCGTGGAGTACGTCAAGAGGGATTGATCACCGTCTCAATCTAGACTTCATCCTTTATCTTATAGCAATCCAGGGATGCCTCAATCCATCAGATTTCAGCGCTTCAAGGGTTTTGCCGAAAACTGTAATAATAATAACTTGTAGGTAATATATTGTAGGTTGAGTTCCAATACTACATATTGCACCAATTTGAGAAGATATGAGAAGATTAGTTGTAGGTAGTACTTCGGTTAGAGAATGAAAGACTATCGAAATGGTCAAGTAAATGAACCGGTTAAGCAAATAGATAGACAAAAAATGCCATTAGTGCACAGAAAAATGTTGAAGGTCAAAAAAAGGATCAGGTTCTGTAAGATACTGGACTGCCAATATGATGGGCTGCAATTAAGTGAGCTGCAGTGAAATAAATGGATACCAGTTATTGGTTCGACTACAGCAATTAGGAAAGAAATCACGCTTTGCGACATCAATTCTTTTTTAATGGCAGTTGGTAGGACAAATTTTCCGATCGTTGGATATATTATAAATGAATAGGTAGTGTACGATCCTGTAGCGATGCCTCATTCTGCCACTTGACTTCCGCATTGGACGAGTCAGCGCAGTTAAGGAAGGTGTATACCTCGACAAGTGGCATCATGCCGGTCAGAACCATGTTTTAATCGACGAAGCATTGGGCAATAGGATACGTTGTTTGGAATTAGGCGCTCCTTTGGTGAGCGATAGTGACAAGTTTTAGCATCCAACACTGCAATTATTATCAGCTACTTGAGGGGGTGTCAAGACGCGAACGCGGTCATTGCCATAGAATGGGGCTCCCTAGGTCGTTACGGCCGCGCCGTTCGAAAACTATTCTCGTTTCCTCCGGAGTCTCTTTTTCGAGTAGGCATTTTTTCGCATATTTCAGATTCTGAAGCATACAGTTCATTCTGCCAACTGACTTCAAAAGCACATCTCACGATTATTTGGGTATCACACGCTTCGTTCAGCATCATCAACGTACATCTTTTTAGCTACGGATGGCGGTAAGAGACTCAGAGAATTTTTCCCAGAGTGAGGTAGCATGGCTGCAAATCGCAAGGGAGGGAGGGGGTGGAGTGCTCATGTCTCAACTTTAAAAGGCGCGACAAGGGAGGTAATGTTTTGTTTGACCGCTGCAACCGCTGCCCTTCCTATCATTTACAACATGCGTGGCGTCTGCGCCCTCTGGCGTACGACGTGCTCTCACGCACTTTCTCTCCTGGCAGTGCTGTGCCTCGCCGTCGTATTCACTAGAGGGAATTGGGTGTTCTCTATGATACTTTTGTTTGCCTTTCCAACATCAATTTTTCCCTTTGTGCTTCTTTCTTCTTGAAGAAATAATACATCATCTCAGCCGCGAGCCGTGCCTTCAAGATGCTACTACGCCAGGCTCCTCGTACGTTTTTCAACATGTTCCTTCGTCTCCAAGCTCTTTTGCCCAAGCAGCGCCTTTCTCAGCTAAGTTCGTACAAATTGACTACGAATGGGACCTTATTTCGGGCGTTTTCAGCAGAAATTTTTTGCCTTTTTCTTCGCTGGCCGACCAATTGACGTCTGATTATTCATGCATTGGCTACACCAGCCATACCCTGCCATCATGAAATGTGCTTTGAAATATTTCAGAAAAAAGGCATCAATAGCTCCATGGTCATCACTGAAAGGATAATCCCAGATGAATTGCCTGGAAAGCTTGAACAGGAAAGCATTCTCTGCACTTTTTTCTCTTCAAGTTTCTTTTGCATAGCAACCTCTTCTTCTTCTTCTCCCCAGCGTTAGTCCCGCGCAATCGCAGGGTCCGCTCATTGTCAGCCGTCGCCATGTTACTCCATCCAGGGCATCCTCTGCCATGGCGCTGACTTCGGTGAGTCCTGCATAATCTAGCCTTTGCAAAATCAATGAACTAAAAACCCTCAGGTGATCAAACACATGAGGGTGAGTTTCTATGGGACCATTCAAATATTGCTAACGAAAAATCGATACAGAAGAATTGAGGTGCTTGGTAATCAAAAGCAGGACTGAACAGCGCTTGAGTGAGAAAAGATATTCCCTGATTTTGGTTCTCCATGGATACGCCATGCATATGGAATCATCCACACAATACAACATGCACGGCGCATCCACAACTTCAATTCCTACCCATAAAATTCTATTACATGATATAATATTCAGTGATTCGCTGACTATGATGGAATTACATCGAGTTACTACTTATCTGAGGAGGAAATTGCTATTGACCTGATAGCGGTATCATGCAAGAAACTGAAGCCTAGGATAGCAAGAATGGAAGCATCGCAGCAATAGGAGGCGCACGACACACAAGCCTTGAGGTTCGGGTCCATCCCGAACCAAAGTAACTTTTCCTTAATCCGGGTAACCTTAGTGGTATAGGGGTGTCTTGACTATCAGTTCGTGCACAAAGGTAGCTTTTCAGTGCACTTGCACCAGCAAGTATGAATTGGCTCAACAAATCTGAATCGAGACTAAATATGGGGGCACGTATGAGAGAAGATCACCTCTGCGGTCCCTTCTCTTCAGAAAAATACCGAAAATCAAGAGAAGTTATTGGGTTACTGAGTCTGTTCTTGATGGTCCGTGGACGCGAAATAGGGCAAATATTGGGGTAGGTAACGCCCTTGACGAACTGGTCAGGGAAGGGTTATCTGAAAACAATAGCTCTTCGAAATCCAACACCAGTTTTTTTCACGCAAACAGAGAAACCAGAAAAGTCTGGCTGACTGTCATAATATTCGGACTAGGGCAGGAGTTAAAGAGTTAATAAAAAACATTGGCCCCTGTGTATATTAAATATTGCGTACATTGAATATTGAGTCTTGTGTAACTGGCAGCACCATAGCGCGGAAAGCGAAAGGTCCTGGAACGAACCCCGGCTGGGGCAAAAGTTTTGCCCATAACTCAGCATTCTTGCGAGATCTTCGCAAGGCGACTGCGGCAAAAACACAGTTATCAAGAAAAAAGTCAAAAAAGTATTGAGCAAAATCAGAAAAGGGAAAATGAAAAGCGAAGGTAGAAAGGAGGCTAGAGGCACGATAGAGTAGTGTGAAGTAATCGCTTCTAGTAGAGTAATCCGATTCAAATTAAGAACCTGTTCAGGGGATGGCGCTCGAAAAGTGCGCAACCTTGGCCGAGCCATGGCCGTCCGTTGACCATAATGAAATACAACCGTTCATCCCAAAAAAATCAGCCGCACCCGATCAGGGAAAACTGATTTTTCTCACTGATAGAAACAAATTGATGACAAGCCGAAGTAACATTGGGTCAGGGTGGTTGGCCAGTTGCTGGCCTCGTCTGGCACCAATTAATCGAGCAAAGTGCAGGCACACACAGAGCAGTAAATTAGTCAAGCGTAGAGCAGTTCTAGTGCGAAACTCTGGCAAAAATCGTAGGCCTGAACCCGAATGGTACACGAAAATCAATAGCGTTTTCCAAAATCAATCGAGGTCATCCCCAGGTAGACCCGTCATTAAATAGAAAATGAGTATCGGCATAATGCGAGGTAGTGAGGGACGAAAGAGGATGGGAGAGACAGACACTGACCGGTTAGGCGGGGCAACGACGGGGACGACCGCCGCCCCGTGCACTTCCAAAAACCACATCAAAAATTCAACACAATCCCATAACAACTATATAGACCAGACGGAAAGTGCAGGAAAGGGGCTCTGAAGAGGCTGAAAAGTGCCAGCTGAAACAAAAACGTAAACGGCGGCACGAGCGCCAGCGTCAAGCATACATGTGTGACTCGTTTTTCCCCGAATTTATGCCTTGGCGACAAAGTAACCATGGTGCGACGTGAGATCGATACCTGAAGCAGTTTTTTTGGTGGCAAGTGGCTGGCTGGCGGACAGTGGGCAGCGTTGGTGACGGCTAAAGGTGACTACTGAGGTTGGTGGCATGGCTCTCATCTGAGGCTGGCATGGACGCGAAAAGGCGCCGCATTCCTCGGCAAGTCTCTAGATTGTCCTTGACTGTGCACAAATCCACTCCACTCCACTGATGCTAATGGGATCTGTGCAGTGTGCGGCAGAGAATCGCCTGGGAATTCTCTCTAGAGTATTTCTTCCCGAAACTTCGTCAGAAAACAGCGAGTTTCGAGAGGGGTTCGGAAAAGATCCTGACTTTGATACGATCGCGGAAGGTGTGAAATCGGCGATAAGCCACCTGACGGAAGTCGATGAAAAGATGGCGAGAGTGAATGGGGGAAAGCGATGTCCCCAAATGTTTACGCAGGTGGATTGAGGTGGGGCGATGAGGGCGATCCGTGTGGGAGAATGTGGTAATTATCCTTGACCTCTTCAGGCTCAATCAGACTCCACAATAGAATGTTTTGTACCGAGCGACTGGTCCGTCCCCACGGACCGAGATAAAAACAGAGTTTCCGAAACTTTCGTGGAAATTCTATTTTATGATTCGATTCAATAAATAACCCGTGAACTAAGTAATGAAGTACGAAACCGTCGGAATAAGGATAGTCCAAGGACAGTTGTGCCAAGGAAAGCTGTATTTTCTACGAGCGGCGTTTCATCCTCGGTGGTAAACAAACCAAAATAACATGAGAAAGTACTTTGAACAGTTTTGTGGGACGCGCCACGCTTTCTACATCTGTCCAAAAACTGGTGACACTTGAATGGGTTTATGGCTTACACAATAATTATTGCATGGTCATTCGTTATAAAAATGCATACGTTCCCACTTTCCTGTACAATCTGGCACCAAGTAGCTGAAACTAAAAAGGTGACAGTCTTGGGTACCTTGGGCTCGGGGACACCGTCGCATTGGGCTCATTTCGGAAATCCACTACATCCCAATTTGTGGTTCTATCAAACAGTTGTTAAGCCTTGTGTCACCTGATTAATTGATACTTGATAAACATTTATCGCCAAAAAATCAACTGGACGGTGGGAAAGGGTGGAGGGCTCTAAAGGAAGGGAAGGGGAGGGAGGGGAGGAACTACTGTTTTTGAGTTTTGGAAAAGTCTCCTGCTCACACATTTGCTGAAAAGTGCAGTACAATTTCTCTACCCAACAGACTCCTCCACTAGGCGCTCATGCCTTGAGGGGGGAGGGGAGACATCACACCAGGGACGATGGGTGACACTAGGGCTGAGTACAGGAGAGGGGAGAAAGGCCAAGGAGCACACATCATGCTCATACCCTCCCAAAGTCCCTTCCCCTGTCCAAGGCTTGGTCACAGCACAACAATTGGTTAGGTGATTTGAAGTCACTCTGCCCTCTCCCCCTCCCCAAATGAACATGAACGCCTATCCCTAAATTTAAACATGTAACCACCTCTCCTTCCCCCCCCCCGCCTTTCGCCCCCATAGGGTCTAACTCACACACAGATAGTATAGGGTGCCTTGTCATGCTATGCCTACGGTTGTTGCGCCACATGAAACGGCCTTGCCTTTGCTCGATCGTAGTCCGCGAGTTCTAATTCATTGCAAGAAATTTTCGGCAGATTTATCATTGGAATCTAGTTATAGCTCATTTGGCTCATGAAAAGATGAAAACCAAAAATCGATAATCGATTGCGAGTCCAACATTTGCCAAACAAAGACGACCGGCTGAAGCTCAACAAGAACTGACGTACGTTGCTTCGTAACAATTGAAATCAAGAAAAACGGCCGAATGGTAGGGACGTGTTCTTCGATTTGATTATACTGGCTGAGATTCCCGAGATGCTGCATATCAAACACAGTCTACGTTTCTGAAGCACTTCGTACTTACCAAGCTTTCAAACGGAGGGTGAAATGATAATGCCAATCAAGAACTAACAATAAGAGAGATGAGTGAAGAACAAGAAGTTACTTGGAGAATCATCAACCAGTATTCGCAATGCCAATTCTTTTATTTTGGAAGGACTGTAAATAGAATATTCTATGTATACTGTATAATGTACCATACAAATCTTCAATAAATAATAAATAAGCTGTGATTCTCAACTACGTGCACAGCACTCTTTCAGCAAGGTTCGTCAGGTGAAACCTTGGGCTATCAATGGACCGGAACGGAGGAAACAAGACAGACGAACGAGATGGCATCGCAAAGATATAAAGGGGTGGTTTCGTGGAGGTTATAAACCGCTCGAGCTGCGCTGAAGTCAGCGTTCTTCAGGCAGCTCTGACGACAACATAATTTTTAACCAAGCTATAAGGTTGGAAGGCACGGCTTAACCTTAAGAACGTACTATTCCGCTCATGATCCATAAAATTAGGGAATCTTTGAGCCAAAATATTCCGGCTCATATTGACAACATACAAAACCTTTTCTCGAGCTCTCCAGACCCACCTTCCATCTACTTCAAATTCCTTACTCCCACCCCTCTTGAGATGAATTAAAGCAACAGTCTCAGCAGGGGCGAAGTGGGCGGGTCGTACAGAAGCACACCTCCTCTTGCCAGCCGTGAAGATTTGTTCACGATCGCGATTTGCATCGTATATCGATTTCAAATAGTCCCTGTGGTCCCAAAATGATCGCAAAAGTCGATTCACGATGCAAGTCTTGATCGTGAACGAACCTCCACGGCTGGCAAGAGGAAGTGTGCTACTGCACGCCACGCCCACCTCAGCCCTGTTGAGATTGTTGCTTTAAGGTGTTGGGGGAGGAATTCTCTTCCAATTTCGGACTAGATGAAGTTTATATGCACAGGAAGGCCACAATTTATGGTAGTAGCAGCCGCCGCATACACAAATCAAACAGAAACTATTTCAACTAGAGGTTTTAGAGCATGGGGAAGGCTTTCAAAATGTAGGTGCAAGAGTACAAAAAGGGGCAATTTCTAGGCGTCTGCCTGAGATGAGCGCCGTGTACCACTAACGCGAACGGGTTGGCTGAAATATTTCGCTGTTTTGTTGAAGCAAACATCAGCCAACTTGGAAGGCAACCTTGCTGTTTGTTTGTGAACCTTCGATAAATATGAATTCGTATTTTGAGTGCCTTCTGCTTGGGTGCATTTATTTCCATAATCAGTACATCTTGTTACTGTAAATTGTGGCGCTCTGTACGTTACAGCTGCAATGGAAACAGTGAAAATCTCAAATATTATCTGAGTTTTTTGGATCCCACTTGCCAAGCCCTTCATGCATGTCCTTCTCCTTTCCTCACCGGAATTCCCCAATGTGTGTAGCTCCTAGTCTGCCGACCTCTGATAACTGTACCAACTTAGTTAGTTAATCAGTATAGTGTTACTAACACTTCAAAAAGGGATCCAGATCACAGATGCACGTTATTTCTATCGTTAACAGGAACTTCCAGTAACACATATAGCTGACTTTCAGCTTTTTGTCTCGAAATAAAGCCTGATAGCTGGTGGACGTAAAGGATCTCTGACTGCATTTGTTTACTTTAACTCTCGTTTTCTCTGAGCTTAATCCTCTTAACATTGACCATTTAATCCGATTGGCAAATATGCATTACGGTATTTTAGCCGGATCATTCACAAAGCACCATAGAGGAAATCAGTGAAAAAACATCTAGCAGTGAGCAGGATGATATCAGTGGAAAAAACGACGATTGATCGAAACAAGAACAACCGCTGCAAAAGTTAGAGACTTTTGAAAAGTTTTCCATCGATTACTTTAACTAAATTTATGGAGACAATTCAAAGAAAAAACCTGCAGTAATAGAAAAAGCCTTAAAACTAGACGAAAAAGCGACCGCGAGGCTCGGAAATCATTTTCCTCAATAATCCATTTTTATTTCATTGTTTATTTATTTATTTATTTATTTATTTATTTATTTATTTATTTATTTATTTAATTACCCTATTTGTTTAGTTCATTAGCAATTATTATTTATAATATTTTATTGTTTCTATTCTTTATTAATATATAAATATATTATAATATATTAATCCACATACTTTGCTATTATTATTATTATTTATTTGTTCCCTCTCTTTTAGGGTATGTGAGCTGCAATTACACGGTTCTGTAACCGCGATGAATAAGATAACGAACAACGCATCATGTTCTTTTCATTTCCCGCGGCTAGAGTGTCGTAATTGCAGAAGTAACAACACAGGCGTGGCACACCATTATCAGTAACGTCAAAGAGTACATTTGATATCGATTTTTTTGAGGTTGTGACCGTTTTTGAGTTCTGCTACTACTATTTCGTGGAACCGCTAGCACAGGTGACGACGAACTCAAAAAACATATTATGTGTACTTTTTGATGCACTTCACGCCATGCGATGCCACTACTGTGTTGCCAGTTCCGCAATTACGACACTCTTGGCCGCGGGAAGGCCACAGCTGAATCACTGTGATGGGTAAGAAGGCGAATAAAAGTGCGAAAAAAAGGAAAAATCCTCTTTTTTGACCGACTACGTAGGTTTGCCGACTAGTTCCTATGAAAACAGTCTCATGGAGTGCTAAGGGTAACGGCAAGAGCTACTCTGCATAATTTGTTCCATATTATATTTTTCCTTCAGTATCGTTGAGATGATTGAATGGGTCTATTCAACGACATGTGGCAGCTGTCTATAGGACTTGATGTTATGAGTTTATGTTCTCAAACAGGTCTGGGAACGATAGCTATTATAATATGACTACCAGTACGTTGGAGAACGATTGTCAAGAGGGACGGATCAGAGAACGCGAAACGTGCCAAATAGCTCGTAAGGATCGAGCAGAAGGAGCGTAAGGAGGCTTCACTACTAATTCAATTACGTATATTGTGGAATTCGGGCACATGGTTGTTTGGGATGACTTCGAAAAATCTGAAAAACCAAAATTAGAAAATCACGTTCAGTTCGTTTCAAAAAGGGTTCTGATTTCCGAGTGGGAGCAACATCCATGGCGCATTTTTGATAAAAGGATGCTGAAAATTTTTGTGCGTCTATCACATCAACATGGCAGTTGCATACGGACTGCAAGTATCCATTGATCAGTGACGTGAGCGCTCTCCTCAGCTGGACTCCAGCGATAAAATCTAAGTTGATCGTACCTGAATTCCGGGTGTTTTCCAGAGCTTTCAAAATCATGTTTGGAATGCTAGGGGCTAAACGCGTTAGTGGGCGCCTCTGAATCGTTGAGCCATGAACGTGCCGTTAGACCCCTACAGGTCCTTGGCTCAGGTCAAGGCGCGGGCAAAATGAGGTGTGGGGGACCGAAGGAGCACCTAATTCGCCCTGGTGACACTAAGCTTATTTCGGAAGAGTTCCGGATTGCGTGATCTATCTGGCTTTCGCGTTCACAGCCATCTCCGTGGCTTCGCTTCATCACCAAAATCGAGACTACTGTAGATGAACCGGACCTCTGCACAAGGTGCCCCTGCCCCTTTAACGATACCTAAACATCTAACAACCTCGTGAGAGAAGAATAAGAGGTACGACTACAAAGAATCATGTAAAAATTTCAAGATAAGAACACGTGAGCTACAAAATAAAATGTTAATGTGATCTAAAAATTTTCAAAATGTAACATATTAATTTTCAAAAATATCTATTATTGATCAAAACGATCGAAATGAGGACAAAACAAAAGGGGGTACTTTCCAATGTGTGTGCACAGATGGAATAGAACGAGAAGAGGGCCGTATCGGAGTTGAAAAAAGTACTCGTGGACGTGACCGAGAGATTTCCCCGAATTAAGGCTTGACTAGAGAGGCGTCGGCGCTATCGAGGATGGATCTATTGAGATCGCGAGGTGTGTTGGCCACTTCAACACCGGCGCCTACCTCTTATCGTCGCAGTGGGCGCACCCTTCGGAGGAAAGAGGACGGATCTACTCGGGAAGGATATAGTGCAGCTTCAAAGGGCCCATAGGTCTTAACTGGAGGGCGCCATGCATTTTACCCTCGTCCGGAGATGGGGAGGTACTTGCAGGTGTACTGGGAGACTCGGGTCGAATTTAGGACCTATGTATTGACTCCAGAAAATGGGTAAGGGATAAATGTTGGGTAGAGGAAAGGCTAAATTTGAGCTCGCGCGGCTCACTTCTACAAGTCGTGCAGATCAAAAGGCCTCTACCCTCGTTTTACATCGACGTTCAATCGAGAGCGTTGAAAGCGTTTAAGGCCAATGCATTTTAGTGTCCACAATACGAAACCGTGCGTAACCAAATAACCAAGGCCGATAAGTTTTTCTTCTTCGGTGCACCAATTGTAATCCACTCAAACGGGGGGGGGGCGGTTTTCCTAATTCCGCCTCTTCAGGGCAATCTTCGATCGGGACTCCTTCCGCGAGAAGGGCTTGAAAAAATTGCTGTGGCGTAAGGGACGGGTGGTGAGCCTGACCACAGCGTGTTCGATGAAGCAGTCCAATGGATCTATGAAAGGCTTGTTTGAAGCTGCTATAAATCCACAAGTGGCAAGAAATGGCAATCGAAACTAGAAGCTAGAAGTGAGGTGGCCATTGAATGCAATTGGATGCAATAATTTCGCATCCAGTCCCTAATTCTAATGTCTACAAAGGCCTTCTAAAAGGCATTCGATCAGCACGAAACCGCTTATTGTCTTGCGCCATCTCCAATCTTGCCACCATGGGCCGGGTGCAGCAAGCTCCAGCTCGAGGATGGATCTCTAAAAGTCTGAGTTTCAATTATGGTCGCTGGCTCACTCCTCGTGGTTAAGAATAGGGGAATGGGTCAGAGAAGCAGAGTTTTGGGGAACCATTCCGGAGTTGCACCCGGCCCCATAACCTTCCAATCACGC
The DNA here is from genome assembly GCA_002352805.1 of Teladorsagia circumcincta. Lineage (NCBI taxonomy): Eukaryota > Metazoa > Nematoda > Chromadorea > Rhabditida > Trichostrongylidae > Teladorsagia > Teladorsagia circumcincta. The sequence continues at coordinate 142,512 of KZ345156.1, forward strand.
GATTTTTGCTACATTGGAGCAGCAAACCTTGAAGATATGCCTAACCATTTACATTTGGTTTTAGGTTAGTTGGGTGAGCTCAAAGCCACATTCAAATGCACGAGTCGGGATCGAATAGGTATAGTGTTTTGTTTGAAAATCAGATAACAAGTGCGAAAAGGAGGAATTTTACTGAAGAGTTCAAGCAAGAAACACCATAGAAAACACTGAAATTCCTTTGTGAAGTGGGCCGTGGTATAGCGAGGGACAGAGCGCTGCCGGGAGAGGGAAAACGTGGAGAGCAGGATGTACGCGAGATAGCACAAACACCGCGTATGCCATAATCGATAAGGACGGCAGCGGTCGCAGCGGTAAAATAAAACCGTCAGTTGTCTTGTTGCGCTTTTTCATCTCGCGACACTTCCACCACAGCTGTGACTAGGACCCCGCTGAATAGAGAAATACCCTAGAAAATTAATCGCGATCCGTGCCTTTAAGGATCAGTTGGATGTGGTTGTTGTACTTGAAAATGAAGCTATAGGAGCAACTTGGCTTGCCAATGAAGAAAAGTGGGTAAGAAACCGTATGAACTACTAAAACCAAATAACTGTTGTTTCAAGCTGTGGAAGAGTCTAACAACACTAACTCTAACACTTGTAAGAGACCTTTCTAGGCAGAGACTGCAAAAGAAAGACGTCATTGATGCGAGAAAAGAGAGCGTGTGAGAAAGACGAGACGCAGACAGCAAGGAATTCACGACCTGGGAGAGGTGCAGTAACGTGTGAGAGAGGATACACATAGGTGCAAATCATGCGCCTTAGCTCCCTTGCCATGCATTTTGAGTTGCTACAATCCCCTTCCTTTGTGGTGCTTACCCAGCTACCCCATCAAAGAATCGCTTCAATGAAACTAATCGCGGAATGTTCCTTTAACCTCGTAACCCTGTTTGTTCACCCAGAAAGGCCAGCTATGCAAAATTACACTCCGTGAAGGACATCTGAAGTAATTGGCATGCAATGGGGAACGTCGTCGCACCACTATGGTGGCGCCAGGTAGCCTTACACTTCTTGCTCCACTGTTTTCATAGCGATCCCATCAATCCCACACGGCTTGTCGCCTTGAAGTGTCCACGGGGGCGGGGGAGGGGGATTCCATCCTTGTAGTGGGAGCAAGATTTCCACAATTTCCATCCGCACGCCCATGAGTCTCATTCAGGCACACCGATAAGTCCACTTCTTCGTTTCTGTCGCGAGGGCTAGAGCCGTCTGGACACTCGCACTTCTGAGTACCAGGCGTCGACTACGGTACGACATCACCGTCACTAGTGCGCAGCAAAGATTTCGTGAGCAACGGGGGGTGCAGCCAATCCAGGGGAGTGAGGGGAGTGAAGTCAATCCCTCGAAATGCGTGAAAAGTTGGAACATGCTTCAGTAGCGTCTTGTCAGACCAAAACAGTGAATACCAGTGCGACGTGCTTTAGTGCCTACCGTATTCGAGAATTTGTCGTGCCCACCCGACTAGCATTGCACCCGGCATTAAATACTGTTCGATTCATTTATTTAATAGTATATTTTCAATATAATATTTGTGGTAATTTTGAGTTTTGGTTGTCGTTACTTATAAAAAGAATTGTTGTTCATCACAACTAAATAGATTTGGTTGCATTCCATGACCTTATATGGATGTAGTCGAAAAACGGAACCCACTTCGCGAGCAGTACAATGAAACGATAAAAACGGAGATACTATAATAAATCTCCCTGAGAAATCCGGAAACGTCTTGTACGGGACTTAAATACCCTGGCTCCCACTTATAATGTTCCCCGCGGTTTTTCAATTCGAGCTCATCACATTCAAAAGCTGCTCTGTAAGCAGGGTCAACCATGTGATGCGCAGTTCTCAACTAGGCGGTCGAGTTTTTTTTTGAGAGGTCGTATTCTGGATTGATGAAGTTGAAAAGATGCAAAAAAAGATTGGAAGGAATCGTATGTTTGAAAGATGATTGGATTGAGATGGCCGGAGAGAGGGGTCGTTTTGACGGGTTTTGTGAAGATTTTGGGGAAGACCACATGAAAGTAGTAAGAAGTCGGGAAAACTGGAAGTTAGAGCTTCCGTTTTTTCTACATTTTACCCCTCCCACTGGAGGAACAAGTGAGCGCAATTGGATTGTGTCAACTGGTCTCAGAATCAAATGCTATGGAAATAGCCATGATGGTGAGGGCGGTGATCGGTGACGGGGAGGAGGAAGGTATTGGAAGAGTATCGTGATGCTGATGGTGGTGCTGGCGATTTTATCGAGATCCCTTAAGGGAGAGTGGGTCGCAAATTTTCGAAATCTGCACTACTCACGGTTGACTTTAGCTGTGAAGGTGGGCACACCAATTTTTGATTTTACTTGTTTAACTTCAATAATATGCTTACCAACCTGGAGTTCCTCCTTTTATCAAGCCTGAACCATGTGAAAAGGAGGCCTTCTGGAGTAGATAAGCGATACTATTTTCCCTGAAGCTTCTACTCCAAAATCGACTCACATTGCACCCATGTTAACTTGTCACATTGGCGACAATGCCTCCCGCGAGGTGATACTCGATTTTTCTTCCTTGTTTTTTGCCTCCAATGACTAGGGCACGGTCGTTCACAGAGCAGCACTTTGTTCAGCTCACAATCTCAAAGAGAGGAGTGATAGCCTTAAGGTTAAGCTCTTGAGGGGACGGACTCCGTGATGGGTCAGCTTGTTGAAGTGTAGTAGAAGTTGTCATAAGTAACAACTTGGCAACAGAGGGTGCCATAGAAGTGCCTATCTTCCGGCGCCCCCTCCTTAAAGGCAGAATTTACGATGAAAATTCAACCCACTCCAAATTACTGTAGGGATGGTAAG
>KZ345156.1:164485-176442 GCA_002352805.1 Teladorsagia circumcincta
CGGTCCGTATGGTTCCCAAGGCGAAGACGTTCGACTATTAGCTTATCGCCAACGCTATCGCCATAAAGACAGACATCGATCGATTACACGTCTTCCAAGGGCTTGTTCATCTGAAATCGGCAGTTCATTTGAAACTATCGCGCTTTCGGATCAGAACTTTCTCCAATGTCGAGATGTGAAATTTGTTGGTGATGAAGACAATCCACTCGAATTCTGTGAAACTCCCAACAGTTTTAGGGGATGAAGGTGAATTCGCTGGATGAAATTCACTCGTGTTGAATAATCCGTTTGTTTTTGGACTATAATGCGCGTTCGCTACTGTTATTACCTTAACGAGGAATACAACCCTTGTTCCATGGTTCGAATCCACGTGGTGACAACTTTTTTGCATGTTCGCCTGCGCTAGCTTGATGTCGCAAAGTGATGCTCGCGGCTAGTGGTGGACAGTCAGGACCAATAGAAACTCACATAATGAGGATTTTGCCAAAAACTGGTGCCAGAGCGGTGTGTCGCTTGAGCTTTTTAATCCCCTTTTGGACATTCAGAGGGCCGCTCAGGAAAAAAGACCTACAATTCTGCAATCCGCTTGCAAAAAGCTGGGCATTTCCTGGAAGACCTTCCTGAAGTTCAAAAGAGGTTCAGTCAAATGATCGCCATGTATTTCTGCCTTTCTCATCTAAACTGGTGCCTTCCGGAAAATCGTACGCGTAGTTCCTCTTGTGAAAATAATTCTCTAGGGAGTTCTCCGTTCAGTAACTTATATCGAATACAGGCCATAAAAGAGAGGCGTGGCCGAAATCACTTTGCGAGAACGTGTTTGAACCCTCAGAATACACCACGATAGATGATGCCTTCAGTTCTGCAGTCACAACGTGCAAGCAATGCAAAAAAGTATTGATAAATACGAATAAAGATAACCTAGCAAATACTTCTTAAGCCTCGAAACCAGACAGATAGGGATGCATGACATCGCATCGAGGCCTACTATCCGAAAACAGTTCTTACGATTCCCAATTTCCCTTGTGGTGAAAACGTGAGAGGTATGAGTGTGATTCCCGTCGGGGGCTAAGTGTTTTCTTCACCACCCGCCATCCTTTTGATAACCCTCGCTTTTTAGCTTATTCTTCGTTTTTGGGAGATAGGAGCGTCCTCCTACAGAAAGTTGTGGAACTTCGAGGGTATGATTTCTGTGAGTGGTAAGTCACTTAACTATCACGCAAAAAAGCGGGAATTCTCTAAAACTCTCAATCCAACATTTTTCCTCGATCATTTTCTTCTGTTATTTTGGACCTGAAGCACAAGTTTGTTCAACGCCGTCCAAAATGTGTTGCTTTCTGCCAAACACGCCACTGCATATTTTCGAGCTCTGTTGTTTTACATTTCTCCTATTTCCTCATCCTGACTGGTAAAGCTGCGCTCAACGATGAGCTCGGGAAGATCGATCTTTTTGATGTGTACACACAGTTACGCTCTAAAGCCCCTGAACGTTCTCCCGCCTCTAAAAAGCGCGACAACAGCGTTGCGATCTTTCCAATATCGCTTCGACCGCTTCCATTTCACTTTAATAGCAACATCCAAGCATCACGACCCTCTCATCCGCTTTCTCCCTCCCTATCCCTGATTCTTCGCCCCAGTGTCTCATTGCCTTAGCACAGCCGAAATACAGAATTGAGTAAGCTCTAAACTTCAGTGTCTCGACAAAGTGTTTTCTTTTTTCTTCATTAGCCGTACAATTCATACCCCTCCTTTAAAGGCAAAGTTCGCGTTCAGACCCACCCTATGAGCCTTTGAAGTGGCTAGAAAGACAAAAGAGGCTAGTGCAGGGCTCCTCCCATCATCCTACATCAAAAGACGGCCTTTGGATGCTAGCCGCCAAGGATTTAGGCTCGCTCCACCAGTTAAGGCTCGCTCCGCCCACCGCTCGATATCTTGTCTGCTTTGCAATGTTGATCTGCTATGCTATCTCTGCATGCACTTCTCTACCACTCTCCGCGCTCCCATGATCTCTCATCCCTCAGCTGATCTTCAGAACTTCTCCGCAGCGTGAAGCAAAAGGCTCATATTTCCGGGGTATTTCAAGATTTTTTTCAATTTTTTTCTCCTCTGGCGATCCACCTCCCACCCCTTCTTTCACATTTAAGTGCAATTACATCACCATTTGATCATGAAATTTGCCTTTAAATTTTGTGCGCAAGAATCACGCCAGTTTATCGTTCAACCATCAATGGATATGGTGTTGCTCTTCCAGATCCCTCTAAAATTTTGAATATGTGGCAGTACCAGATTCTCTTTATGATTGATCACACGTTCGGCCCTGGAAAGGCAATCTGGACAAGTAACTTGGCTCTCTCCCTGAGTTCCGTCGTGTACTCGTCTTCCACTAAACAACATAGAGCGTTCACGTGGGTTCTGCCTTTAGAGGCTTCATCTTTTCAGGCAAATCTGATACCGATAACTCAACTTGAAGTGAATGGGAATGCGATTACTCATCACTGCCCTATATATGATTCCGCGCTATCGACACCTTTGACCATGTGCCTTTATTGTCCCTTACCTGCATCAAACAATGCCCATACCCAGTCGGGGCTCAAGTTTAGTGGAAGTGAATACATATTACGCTTCGCGACTGTGAATGCGAGCTCACACATTTTTCGAAGGGGTCCAACAGCATCCCTCCATTTCCGAGACTGGGCGGCGTAAAGAGGTGTGCACACAGAATCCATTATGCAATATGATCTTCTTTCAACAGAGAACTCTCGAACGAGGCTATTCCCCGCCCATACTTTACCTCATCGCCAACCAAACGTTAGTCAACACTTTGACAATCGTCAGTTTTGCGCCAAATCTACCACAGTCACTATTTACTACTTTTCAGCTAGAACTCCACCTTTAGCTGCTGTGAAAATGTGATCGAAACTAAAATCAACCTCATACTTTCACCACAGCGCATTGGTCTTTAATAAGCACGACGAAAGCTTCCAAGAATCCTACCTATGCACCTTGTCTCTCAGGGTGATGAGCCATAAACGCAAGCCTACCCTCTGTTTCAGGCAATCAGAAGCGCGTCGAGTGCAGACCACTTATCACAAAGGACGACGGCTGCCACAAAATGTAAATGTTTTTGATTGTTGCAATCGTAATCTATCAGTTGTCACTAACGACAACTTTCATTTACCAACTCTCAGCTATCACTATGAATCACTAGTTACCAGATTCACTTTGGAGGCCGTCGTCGCTTCGGTATGTGCTCTGCACTCGACGCGTTTCTGGTTTTATGAAACAGAGAGTACCGTTAGGAATGTGTCACAATATTACGCGCGTGCAAATTACACTGTGTTTCCGTCTTTGGAACACAGAAGTGACCAAATACCAAGAAGCACAGTACTATATCGATCTTTTCGAAGTCATAGTTACATGAGCCATTGCTAATCGATACTGCGTGCTTCCTTACGTTGTTGATTACTTGAAGCACTTTTGCGTCGAAATCCCTTCATTTACAAGGCACCTCGGGTGCAGTAGGAGGGTAACACGTAGCTCGCCAAATTTCGAATCTTGCCCTTGTATTTCAAGCACCAGAACAATTACCAATCTGTGAAAAATTAGAAATTCAAGTATTTCTTTCACTTTATTAGAATGTCGTCATTGCAACTGTAGATTAATTAAGACACATTTCAATAGTGTGTAATAATGGAATAAACTACTGTCGCACATATATTGGTATTGAAAACGTCTCGTTCAACGAGACAAATGCGAAAATAATCTCCAATCAAAGTGACAACATGAAATGCAATACTACTACAAAACATATTTCAAACATTAATGCGCAAGAGTATCACTTTGCCATGTGTATGTGATGGAGAGTTCTGGGGAGAAACGTCATTTGAAAGGGAATCGGAACTTTTAGGACAATCTTTTATACAGCAATCATTGGTTTTATTTATTTCAGAAGATCAATGCAGTATGTACATCTATCATGCATCAGCTAAACTCGACTAAACTAGTATCAAAATGTAGAAATATCATGCACACATGAACACAGAACGCGCGCGCACCATTTGTAGTGTATATCAGAAAGGAGAACGAGAACTATAACTAGCAAATGACGATGCCAGCAGCACTGAAGGGTGAGGATAGTCACTAAGAAAGGAAACGAGAGAGCGATGCGACGCATCTATGCGATAACTGACAGAGGAACCGGGATTCGCACGATAACGTGAAAGGCGAGGTAGACGGTTCGGAGGACAAACCAGAACGGCGCCGAATCGGACGAGATTGAACAGAAGTAAGACGAGATCACCGGCAAATCACCAACGGGTAGCACGAGTTGGACGCGGTCCTGGAGGAGGTGGAGGCGGTACATCTGAAGGGGGAGTTCTTACAAAACTGGACCACTACTACAAATCAACCACCAAACAAGCTACCTCTTAAAGGTATCGCCCTATGGCCAGATGAGAGAAGAGATTTTGGAGACCGTGGAGTTCCGGCGGTACCTAAAAGATGTCTATATCATGAAAATGCACGCATTAAAATATTACAGTGTAAAAATTAGAGATGCACACAACTTACCAACACCAAACTCCTTCGCTAAACGATCAGCAAGCGACATTCTTTCTTCACCAGACTCTGAGCTGGAACCGATAGACATATCACTAGATGAGGCAGGCACAGTAATTGCCGGAGTATCAACTGGTGGCGGTAACGTAGGAGGTACCGGAGGAGTAGGAATACATGACTGAAAACAAACATGATGATCAATAAACACAGCAACAAACAGAGATCGCTTCCATACCTCTTCCAGAATCATTTTCTTGACTACTTCCAGATCTGGTGGTACACCTAATGGCGGAATGGGAAGAGAACTGTCCAAAGGTCGCAGAAGTGCGCTTTGGTCCTATAAAAGTTTTTTGTAGGAAAGTAACCTATGTGAGAATGAATTGATTATTTGGTTATTGAAACTTTTCCTACCAGGGAGGTATCCATGGTGGGAATAAATGAACGGATAGGCCGACTATTAGTTTCTCCACTTCGATTTCGGAGATCGATAAGATTTCCAGTCGCAGTCTGAGCTGCTGTAGCTCCACCTGATGCACTGGCGTTGTCCGAGGACCCCATTGTACTGCGACGTCTTTTGTAATCTTCCAAGCTCAGCCGTTTCGCCTGGAATCAAGCACAATTATTATCACTTCATTTGAGCTGCACCAGCAGTATATCCAGTAACCCACCTTTCTCACTTCAACTGGCGAAGCCACTGGTGCTTGTGACGAAGTTGATGTGGCCACTGTTGCATCAACGGAAACAGAAGGGAGAGTAGTAACAGGTTGACGTACTGACGGCAGAGGTAATGGTTTCCGCACAGAGTCGGCCAAGTCGAAATCCACATTCAGCCTTTCGTTGAGATTGGGCATCAAATACCGTAAGGCCATGTTCCAATGGAAGCGAAATCCCTCGGCTAAAAAGTCTTTATAGACATGGGGAAAATTCAAAAAGCTGCAATGTTATACCTGTCGCTCCCATTTGCGCCAGCGCTGTTGCAGCTACGTGCTCGTCAGATTGACAAGCATCGAGCATGTGCCGTCTTTTCTTCAAAGGAGGACTCATCTGTAACGCAAACAGTGAGGATTCTCACGAAATGGAATCATACAGCAAATTTTCAACAGCGACGTAATGCGTCCCATACAACAGCTATTCGTGATAATGGATGCATCATCATAAACTGCGAGAATTGAAGCCCATAGCCAACCTGGATTCTTGACGGCAAAGCAGCAATGTCACTGGTGGAATCTGCCGCACACGTTAAAGGTTCCGACGAAGCTGCAGTATCAGCTGCTTGCAAGCTTTCCTCACTGATGGATTCTGCAGCGTGTCGTCGCAACCAGAGCTTTTTCCCACCAACGCTACTCGGGTTGACTGAATCTGCAGAACTGACTTCTGCTGCTCCCATTGAGGTGGCTGATGATGATGACGTCACTTCAGGCGAAGAGGCTCGTTGAGCTGCTTCTGAAAAAAACGTGACTTGGAATCAGTGATGATGGAGCAATGGGTCCCATTTACGAGAAAAAACCCTCACCGTTCTCTTTCACAGCGGCTGCCCACCGTTTTCTAGGTGGCTGAGCTATGGTGGACACTTCATCGACTTCGTTTTCCTTGAACTCTTCCTCTAAAAAAGCAAGCAATGAGATCGATAAAAACTATATACCCAAAACAATCAAAACAATGGAAGCCGACGCACTCTTTTTCTTTCCACGTGGGCTTTCCCTTACGGATGGTTCAACGACAGGCTCAGGTTTCTTCTCCTTTTCATTGTGCCTATCCGACTGGCGCTTTCCCGCCTTTCCAGGGCCTCCAACGCTTGATCTAGCCGGCCGTCCAGGACCCTTCAAAAATGGTGCAATATCGAAAGACCAAAACAAATTGTGGGAAAAAGCCCAAGGAAAATGGTCAAGGAACTAATTCAATAATAAACGCACTCTTTTCTCTTTGGCATCGCTTGAGTCCTTATGAGCTTCCAATCTTCTTTTCTCCTTTTCCTCCTTCCTTTCAATAGCTGCTAGAGCAGCTTGAAGTTTCCTTTCCTCTCGGCTCTGAAGATAATAGATGGGTTAATCTATTACCAAGGAGGTAGTATTCAAATGTAGGCTATTGAACTTACGGGCTTGTTTCTGTCTTCAGGTAAGGTATAGTCCATGACCTCTTTAAGCTGCTCAATCGCTTCTCTCTTCGGAAAACGACTCGATCCTGTACTGCTTCGACGCCTTCCACCACTTGGTCGCTGCTCCTCCTGGGTAAGAAACCAACATGTGGAGGAGCAACACATAATGACTTAACAATTACCTTCTTAGGGGAGGTCGGTGCTGATTTATTCCCATCCGAAGCTTGCTTATTTGAGGATTCATTTTGCTTAGAGGATTCTGTTTGTTTTGTGGATTCTGCGTTGGCTGAATCGTTTGCCTTTTCTTCCACCTTGACTTCCTCGACAGCCTTCTCCTCTGGAGGGGCAGGAACCACTGGCGGTGCCTCTGTTGCTTGTGGCTCCTCCTTTTCTGCAGGTTCCCTCTTTTCTTCGGCAGCTTCGGTTTCAGCAGCTTTCTCTTCCCTTAAATGTGAGAAACCAAGATAAACCTCTCACAATCTGAGCAAACACTAGGACTTTACGTTTTGTCAGCAGCCTCAGCTTCGACACTCTGCTCCATTGATTCATCAGACGATTTTGTGTTCTTACTGTCGGAATGCCGACGGAGACGAATTCCAACTTTCCTTGGTTTCCTGCCAACGGGCCCCTGTAAAAATGCACTCCCTAATAAAACAAACGGAAAGCATGAATTCAAACTGGTATAAGAAAATTTGAGAATGAACCTTCTTCCGTGGAGTATCATCAGCAACCTTCTCCTTTTTGCCACTTCCCTTGGGTCGACCACGCGTTTCCGTCTTGACTTTATGAGGCGTAGCTGCGACTCTTCGGCCAGTAGCTGTTCCATTCGAAGCTTGAGGCTGCTGCGCAGCAACATCATGATTTGGACGTTCCTAAAGCAAATTATAGACACTGATCGATACCATCTCATGACGTAAAAACCTTACTTCGAAGGATGCTTTCAGACGAAGAGAATTATTGAATTGCTTCATATAGCAATTCGGATCCTCACCACAAGCGCATTCAACAGGTACCAAAGTGTCACGGAAATCACAATCGAACGGAATGGTAACCTACAAACAAGAACTTCAACCTCTGTTATAAATGGTCTCCGGTTTACAAAAATTTACCTCAGTTCCCTTCTCGATTCTTTCTGACGCAACTAACATTACGTAAATACAACCATTTAGCAACACATGTTTAAGAGTAGAATTAGATCGGCAACATCTAAAAATTTCAAAAAGACAACTGCCAAGTTTCACAAATGAAATGGAGAATTCAGCACATGAGCTGTTACAAAAAGTACCTGCGTGCGAATCGGGCTTCACTTCCCTGTCGGCGAGCATCAATACAAAGGAGGTTTTGACCGAGACCATTGTATAAGACACAATATGGCTGCAGTGCACCACGCTGCAACCTTCCAGGACATTCGTCTGGTAAGCAAACATGCCCCACATATTCCATTATGACATCATCCTGCTTTATAGCTTCAGTTGATACAAGACCTGTAATCAGCATAGTTGAGTGACTGGGAATGTAAGTAAGAACTTAAACATCATGGTGTACCTTCGATATCCGGAGCGACGAACATACGCTTTCCACGCTTTAGGTTGCGGGAGTTGTCCAGAATACTCTGAGCACCAGCAGTAGTGTCAAATAGTGCCAGCATTTGCTTCGCTCGTTTCGTGTACTCGTTACGACTAATCAATTGGAACTTTTTGTAGGCTGCGGGACCTCGCTTGACGGACTTGGCATGCTGAAAATGGAGATCATACCGATTTTCTAAGAAGGTTTCAGAAAAGTCAACACATTCGATGTTTTCTGAGATCCACAGTAAGTTGAGTGATCACTATTCATAACAATGAGGTAAAAGATGCGTTGGCTAAGAACTGAGGTAACTTCGCAATCCTCGTTTTCCCTTTTGTTGGGAGCAGAGCAGCATTACGGTGGAGTCTGAGCAGATGTTATGTTTATTGAATGCGGGTGCCTTCATACAAAATCTTTCAACAGTTTTCAAATACAGCTACTAAAACCCCGATGTGGCCATGTATTCTTGCGATTACAATTTTACGCTTCAGACCTCCCTTTCTCGTAGCTCTCCAATGTTACCATTCACCATCGCATCACCTTTTTTGTTTGAAAAACCCTGGTAAACCCAAATACTCACATTGCGGTCCTTCAAGCGCTGACTGAGCTTCGCACGTTTTCGTTCTTCTCGCCTCCTCAACTTTTCAGCCATCTTCCGTTCTTTTTCACGTGAGACAGCTTTCAACTGTTTCAGCTGAAAATATGAGACATTGTGCAACGACATCGCTTTAATCATCAACAGTTTATGGAACTCCAGCTAACCTGCAATTCTTGAGCCTGCTTCTTTGTCCATTTGAGTGGCCGGGGCTTGCAGTATTCACAAAGGTACGTATCATTCTGATTAAACTTCTTTGGGTCAATACCCATACACTTCATGTGTTGCCAGACACTGAAACCAAGGCAACTGCGATTATAAGCACCAATGATCACGTCTACAGACAGCTGTACAAGACTCAGCAATGTAATATCAATCGAGATCGGGTGGAAAATCGAATCATAATCAAAAGCCACATACTTGCATTGCTCACATTCCACCATCCATTCGTCATTGTGTTGCATTTCACACAAACACCGCGTCACGTAATCTCCCCATTCAGCTTCCTTAACATTTATCCAATACAAAAACTCAAACTATTATGATTAGAATCATAGCCAATGGACGAACCTCTGTAGCTTCTTCCTCGTCGCTACTGGGGTCGGTGCTAACGTTGGCAAGATCCTCTTCAGGCGAAACTCCGTTAACACCTGAATATTATTTGATGTTGAACAGAAGACAGAAAAGACAGAATGAGAGGCGAATCGGATCCCAATCAAATTTGAAAAAAAACCTCTTCGTGGGTAGCTCGGTGAAAGTGGAGATGGATCCATAGAAGTTCGTTGAGCCGCGTGAGGTGACTGAGCTGCTCCAGGGCTCTGGTATGATCCACGTAAGGTTTGCGCGCCTGATATTGGAGGTAAGGGCGGAGGTAATTCTGGCGCCATCGATCCATCATATGCCTGGAACAGTCTCATACATAGACATGGACTTCACGACTTCTCATTACTTTGTTATAGAAGCAAACTTCATTTAAACGTACAGTAATGGGCACAGCATTGCTTCGAACAGATGAGCGTCCAGCTACACGCGATGAATGGTAGTCAGCCGATCTTGTGGCACCATATGGTCCCTCAGAAATGTCGTGGTGCAAAGGTGTGGTACTCGTTGCAGCCAAACTCGTACTGCTGCTGCTGCTCAGCGACGATCGCGTTCTCCCCTTAAAAAACATACGCTTGCCTTTTTGGAGAAAAAGTAACGAGAAATCTTACCGATCCTCGGGGTCTTCCGCGACCTCTCGGAGCCCCCGCACTCGTGCCTCCTGGTTCCATTTCCTCACCACCACTGAACTGAGTATCAGTTCCTGAGCGGCGACGCATTGCAGTAGACACATCGCTTCCTGGTCGCTTTCTCTCTCGCGCTTGTGCTTCTGACTCCATCTTCTTCTGCTCCATTTCCTGAAACTAAACCAAGATAATAAAATGCGGACGAAACAAATCCATCGTGAATACACGCCTGAGCGATTTCGCGACTAATAGCTTCAATCTTCGCCTTGATATCTTCAGCTGAAATGTCATTATTGGTCCACTGTGGATGGTTCACATCGGCCTCAGCGGATAGAGAAGTGGCAGCAGCAATTACTTCAGGAGGTAAAGTGGAATTCTGAAGAAGCATACTATCAGAATCAGGTACAAGAGTAGAATGGAAAATATGAACATACCTTATTGACTTCAGACTCGGTATAATTCTGGGAAGCAGCCTCAGCGTCTTCCACAAAGTTTTCAGGAAGAGGAGGTGTTTCCGGTGCGGTGGTATGGACAGCTCTCTGCAAGAACAAACTGAAGATATGTTTCTGGTACGGCACTAAACCGCAATCAATATCCATTTTAAGCAGTATTTCATAACCCATCCATCCATTTTCACTACTATCCAATAATGATGTCTAAGGTTGGAGGGCTTGCATTAAGAAGTCCAAAAGAAAAAGCAAGTAATGAAATCTTGGCAAAAGTAATGAAAAACTCAAGCAGAATAGTTGGGACGGTTAATGGCAGCCCTATCTGAATGATCACCCGAGCGTTAGTTTATTCAACAACTGAAACCGCCTACCGATGGTGAGGTGACGTTTGCTACCGCAGATGCAGTCGTAGGATGAGCCACCGCTGGTGGAACTGGTGGACGGACACGAGCCGACGTAAGTCTTGAGGGTGACCTTAAGCCACCCTGATTCGATTGTGCATCGGCATCTGGGTGAAGGGAAGTTGGTGGCATCCCCTGCATGCGGAGAGGTGAAGGCACACCACCAGCACCGGGACCAACAGGAACTGCGTCAGAGAAGTGCACCTGGACAGAAAAACATGACGTGTAAGTTATTCATGTCGACGAATGCGAAACTATTCTGATCATTCGAAGTTGTGCTTTTAGAAATAAAATGCAACACTATACCAACGACCGTAAGCCAATCAAACATCAAAACAAGAAAATGCGAGCTAGTCGACGAAAATCGCAACAAACCTGTTTGCGAGGAGATATCGGCGTCGTACGAGTGCCATGCTGAGGGGTGTTCAAGGGAATACGAGGAGCAGCCTGTGGAGAATGCGTTGGAGATGTCTCTTCGCCCGACACACCGCTAGTACTCTCCTTTTTGGCACGGCCTGTTACACTTCCTCCTGTTTATATAATTGACAAATTAGTGCTAGCTGTGAGAAATAAACAAACCACACATTGGAAATATAGCTCACCTCTCCCGCGAACAACTGGCCTTGTTCCGCGACTAGTTACAAGCAGCGGAGCAGGAGCGTTAGCAAGTGCAGCTTGGCTGGGATCTGCAGGCGAAAAAGCAACACGAGAACCGCCACCCGACTGCACCAGGACGACACGATGCGATGTGTCGGGTGTTTGATGGAATGATCTGCAAAAAAGTTGTACTTTAAAAGTTCCAGGAAAGAAAAACTGGTATTCTGACCTATGCGGTGGAGGATCCACCTGACGCTGCACTGGCGGCGCCGCCACAACCGCTGAAGATTGACGTTGACTCTGCTGCATGGATACATGTGGAACATTTCCACTCATGCGCTGACTGAAATCAATAACCAGTAGATAAGAAAAAATAGAGAAATTGTAAATTTTAATTGTCAGATAGGGCTGTGATCATATTCATTCAAACGTTATCAATTAACTTAATGTTGCGGTAAACAAAAAAAGAACTAA
>KZ345156.1:178492-194963 GCA_002352805.1 Teladorsagia circumcincta
TAAACAAACCACACATTGAAAATATAGCTCACCTCTTCCGCGAACAACTGGCCTTGTTCCGCGACTAGTTACAAGCAGCGGAGCAGGAGCGTTAGCAAGTGCAGCTTGGCTGGGATCTGCAGGTGAAAAAGCAACACGAGAACCGCCACCCGACTGCACCAGGACGACACGATGCGATGTGTCGGGTGTTTGATGGAATGATCTGCAGAAAAGTTGTACTTTAAAAGTTCCAGGAAAGGAAAACATGGTATTCTAACCTATGCGGTGGAGGATCCACCTGACGCTGCACTGGCGGCGCCGCCACAACCGTTGAAGATTGACGCTGACTCTGCTGCTGCATGGATACATGCGGAACATTTCCACTCATGCGCTGACTGAATCAGTAATTAGTAGATGAGACAAAAAAGAGAAATTGTGAATTTTAATTGCCAGTCAGAGCTGTGATCATATTTATTCAAACTTTATTAATTAACTTAATGTTGCGGTAAACAAAAAAGGAACAAACCCAGGAAGTCGCATCTGAGTGGAAGAAGATACGATGCGCGGGGCAGTTCGCTTTTGGACCATTGAAGAGCCTGACATTGGAGCCGCGGTCATAACCCTGCGTGCCACAGGTGCACCATTGTAGCCGGCAACGAAAAAGTGCGGTTGTTGTTGATGCTGTTGTGTATGAGGCAGACCGCGCTCTGGGGCCACTAAAATATTAATAATAGTTTCTGATGATCAAAATCATGCACGCAAATATTATCAGCTACATACCTTGTACACCACGGTACCCAGATGAAGCTTGAATAGTTGTTCGAGCAGGACGTGCGAGATAACCGCCCTGGCCATCCGTGGCGCGGTAAATACCTCCGTCACGAACAGCAGCAGGAGATCTAAACAATTCACACCTTCCTTTCACTCAAATCCAAAACTCTTTTTTTTCAGAAAGAAAAACATTCGAGACGTTCACCACGATCTCCGTGTTTTTCAAGGAAAAAGTCAACCGCCAATTCAGAATCACTTTTCATGAAGAGTCTAGATTTTCCCTTGATACACTTTTTTGCACTTCTCGAAACAGAGCTCGTTCAGATAGTTTGCCAGCGATATTTTGGGCCTTGAGCGCTTCTTGAGATTATAAACACAGAACACAATATGTGTCTACAAGTAAGAGCCGCTAGCAAAATAAACTTTCGAACGAGCGCCCTCTTTGGGAAATATAAGGAAGATTACCATGAAGAAGCCAAGCAATCGATCGAATACAAAAAATTTTCCCCAACTTTTGCGGGTTAGCCCTACGCATACCAAAAAGATCTGAAAAGATTACTACTCTCTTACTACCACTTTCGCTACTTCTTTACAGCTATGAGACTAAGACCAAGCTGTTAGGTTCAGAAGAAAGAGTGCTATCACGGATGTGAACATTCTTCTTGGAAACTGAGTAAACAGGCTTAATCCTACAAGGCTAAGAGAGAAACACTTTACACCCATGAATTTCCCTCTAAGGGGCCTAAGAGGAACAATTAGGAAGACAAATAGATTATATTGAAAGGTGTGAATCCAAGACGAACACCTTTATCTGCAAATATTGGATAACGTAATCTAAATGATGTAAGAAACACGTCCGTTGATCAATGCTGTTTGTAGAAACGTTTAAACATAGAAGCGGTCACAAGTTGACAATGATCAAATAGTGTAATATAACGCTTCCATACAAAGCAGACCAAACAGTCCAGAGTCTGCAAGTCACGCCACACTCCTTCATCTTATCGGTTGACGAAACGAGGTGAAAAAAAAACCACTGCATTCACTCCATGACTAGCATTGGGCTCCACAGCTCCCACACATCCCACTGATTTCAGACTACTGGCGACTCCACTCAATTCGGTCACCTCCCCCGTAATGAACAATACTTCATAACGCACACCCTTCCTAAAAAGACGGGCTCTCTTGCAAAATACAGGGGCATTATGATAGTAACGCATTTAGAATCGCATAAAATATCACCATTTTGATGGTGCCCCCTAAGCTCCCTGCGGGCTGCTCAGTATATTGCGATTGTGTCGGAGAAATTTCGAAAAGTTTTGTAATTTCCTAATTGTTGCAGACAACTAGAGATTACAAAGAGAGACACAGATTCATTATTATGTCGGCCTGCCTTGCTAAATAAAGAAAAACGAACCTATTAATGATGTTCGGCTCCCTTTGTTCGTATCCCAGATGAGCTGCAGGTACTCGACTAGATGCAATATGCTGTTCGGGTGGCACATCAAGATCATCCGACACTATTCCAACTGAAAGTATAGAACATCATCTTCGTAGCCACGTCACAAAAATATAAGGCTTCGACTTTCTCTTTGCAAAACAAGTTAGAACACGTTTAAACATGTACGTTGGATACGACTGCCTGTTTGCCATACTACTGAGTTCTTTGTCCTGCTCATGAATTATCAACAAGTACTTTTCCTTATTCAGAAAGTACAGCACGTAAAGTTGAGCCAAGAAATCCAGGCCTAGAGAGGATATAGCAAACGCCTATCTAATGGAATTATGCCTCAAAGCCGCTTCTACAACGGTAATGATGCAAGACAGATTCAAAAAATGCCAGCCAATGCTATTTTTAGAATTGAATTCAGGTGAAAAATTTAGAATTTATTACCATTCTAGAATTAGGTTCCCAGAATGTTAGTAAGAAAAATTCACTGCTTTTATGACACATTTCAGTAAAATATAAGAATTTTCGAAATTTCAAATCAGCCTTACACTGATGTAAGATACTTCATCAGAAAATCATTACGACTCACGCTCAGCCAATCCAGGAAGCACTGGGAAAGTTTCGGAAGATTCGATTTTATTGGAAAGCCTTGAATCACAGGAATTCGCGTAATCATGATCCTAAAACAAGTGGTTACACTGACGACATCAAAACCCTGAAGAAATGGCAACAATAGCGAGAACATGTTCTTCTATTGATTTGGCTTGCTTTACACAAATAAACACCAATTCAAGACTTTAAAAGTGAAGACAGTGTGCAGATCTAGACTAGGCGTCCTGACAAGAGCCCTTCACTTATATTAGCACACACCGCAATAGACAAATTTTCCCATGATTTCCCAACAAAGCGAAAAAGTACGTACCCCAATGATTGTCCTCTCTTCGCTATTCCAATTACGTTGAGGGCTATCTTCTTCGTCCGTAACATCATCATCAGAATCGGCAATGACAAATCGTTTTACTGGTGCACTTTGAGTATTCAATGTTGCTTCGTTGTTTACGCTGGAGCTCTCCGTAACACTTTGTTCCTCCTCATTTCCTTGCACAAGATCGCAAGTTTCACGCTCCATTTCAGACGATGCTTCGCCTTCAGGCTCAGGTTCGGCTGCAATTAGAAAAAAATTAGAAGTAGAAAATCAATAAAAACGAACACTAGTACAAGAAATTCTAAGTTGCATGCGTTCCCCATCCAATCAATAGGCACATCGAAAAATGTAGCACCTACCTGGCATAGGATCAGCACAAGGTTGATTTAATGAAATGGGTGATGGATCCTCGGTAGGCGACCCTTCACACGCATTAGACATCTTTATTGCTTCTTTAGAAATTTACCACAGAACACTCCCAATTTGCACAAGCAGAGCACATGAATCCTATAAGAGAAGCAAACCTCAACTTCACTTTTTTCTCGAACTGGAGACTACAATCGAATATTGGAAGATTTGCAAAGTGCATGGACAAAAAAACCAAGCGAACTTTTTCCACATTGTTGACGAAAAGTTACCAAGTTGGGAGATGGCCCAGTACAATTTGAATAATATTCGACTTATCCTACGAGTCTTTACTAAATATCGACAAAATCCAATATCAAGTACATTTTCGATCCAAAATGACGCAATACCCCCGGAACCTCCACAGCGAAAAATATGCAAAAAATTAGCGGTGCTGGCAATCACCAAAATTGAAACAGTTCAAATTTTAAAGGTATCCTAAAGAGTTTTCACAAAGCCGGTTGATGTTCGCGGAGGGAACACATGTGCGAAGAGTCGACGTACGCCTCGCACGACGGTGCGTTGCGGTTGCATCCATTGGCTCGTAGCCAGCTCACCAAAACACGCCACACGCACGACACAGTAGGTGTGCTGGCACACAGCCAGGGTGTACTACTATTTAGATCCTTTGAAAATGGCGATGGAGCGCGCTTACTATCCTTGTGACGAATGGTCATGACCCATGGGTTTCTTCCTATTAGCTGTTGAAAACGTTAATGGCTTAGCTTGTCAGTTTGGTCTTTTCTTCGCTAAATTAGCCAATTTCCCCATTTCGGCATTTCATACTGGGTCATCTCATTAAGTAGTAGTGATTAGTTAACTTTCCAATTGCATTCTCTTTCCCGCCCTTTTGCTTAACTTCGATTAATCATTTGAGTTACAATAGCCTTACACGATTCAGTGCTTCTTTGTGCAGCCGTTCCAGAGTCTCTACAAATTGTAAACACTACCTCTTCTTTCGTCGACATCACTGACGCTCTTGGCCTTAGGGGGCATCAAAACAAGGCGTTTAGAAAACGCAACAATCATTTTGTTTCATGAAAGGCGCTTTGAAGAATTAGTTCTTCCCTCCACAGCAACCTTGATGCGGTTATGTATTCCTCTGCGTTTCTCAACGAATGATCGCACATATTGGCTTGCTCTTCATATGAAATGTTCTAATTGTTCTGAAGATATTCCATATGTTCAAACCTGTGATGCCTTTGATGTTGCGATTTCACTGGTGGCTTCATTCCCACTCCATTTTTTGATTTTGCTTCCTATTGTATTCCGGTATGAAATGTCATTGGACATGCCCTCCTTACCAAGTGAGACTCCATTCTACCTTTATCTCTATTCTTTTCTCGAGTACTCTATTTTTTAAGGCAGAAATCAGAATGGTTACAAATGTCACCATTTACCACGCACTCGGTCCGGTGATAGAATCCCGGTTCGAATACCACCCTAGTCACTAAGCCCCGCATCATTCAAGATACGTTAACTGATACCATATTTGTTTAAGAAAGGAAATTCCTGGATTGTAACGAGTGGGAGTGGTTCTCGCAGGTCTGAATGAAAGTAGGGAACAGGGCTTATCAAAATAGGAGGATGGTTTTTCTGATTTGGATCAGTTTTTTTTTGCTGGATCTGCCCAAAATTGAGCGTTGGCTTCTTCTCTGGGTTCTTCAGTAAGGATCCGATGCAAGAATATGTGATCTCATTCGTTCTGGGCAACATGGATATCACTTTGAAAACGATTGGGAAATCGCTGGAAGCAAGTGCCACGGCTGAACTCCTCATTTGAGATGCGCCACGCATGTGGATTACCTTCAGAATTGAATGGGAATTTGCATGCGTGCTAGACAAACTGTCTGCGGTGATGTCGTTGTTTGAAAAAACCCCCCACCCCTGAGTAATTGTTAATTACTGCGCCTGAAAATGAATTTAGTTGTGATAATTTGCCCATGAGTAATGAATAAAAAAACTTAACTGTTTGGAATACTTGAAATCACATTGCATGCCGGAGGTTTGTGACCCCCCCCCTGCGTGGGTCTCATTGGTTAGCTTTGCGTTTGATGTAGTGAAAAAATAAAAATGAAATAAAATTCACTTAAGCGACGGGGCAATCTAGTGAAAGTCCCGCAGAGGGAATGGGTTGGGGTGGGGCAAACCTTTCAACGCTGTACTGTTTCTAGGGCTCATAGCTTTTCTTCAGTTTTTTTCACTGCTGCTGAGTCAATCATCAGAACATTTTTTATCTCCGAGACGCAATAACCCACACCTATCCAACCGCGGACTGTACCTTTAAAATCAGTGCTTACCACAACTAACCGAGAAATTCTATTTATAAGCGCTCACCCCATAATACAAGGCTTTTCCACCACATCCTGGAAATGCCGGTCCTTCCATTGAAAATTAAGAACTTCGTAGGAAGGCTCCACTACATGTCAAAGGAAGCCAGAAGTTTCGCGTTCGAGAATAACCCATTTTGCAAGTCGGTGATGGCTGTGGAAAAGGAAGTTCGTGTGACCGTTGCATCGAAAGTCGTCCTTGTGTTTTGTTGACGTCGCATGAGATCTAGTTGGTAATGACTCGTAGACGTTCACTGGACGGGTCCGTACCATCCGATCTTCGATGTCTTGTGCACCAGCATCCCTGGTCTTCGATCTTTACATGGATTCATTCCAATGATTTTTCGTATATTTTTCTCCGAGGGTGTAGGTTACCTATTCTTGCCGAATAGGCTTACCATGCATGCGGTCCGGAGGTAAAACCTTAGCTGGATCACTCATGTCGTCTATACCTCCGTTCTTGGTTACGAGAGATCAGACTTATCCGGAAGGCTCAAATTAACTAGTACGTCGGCTATCTTCCGCAACTCATTGCATATCCTACCACATTTTAATGCCGCTACGATAACGAATAGAAGTGGAGTGCATGGCGCATCACAAAAGAGTTCAATCAATGGCAAATCTCCCAGAAACTCTATGCCTTCAGCGTACTTCTAATTCCGCCATGTGCCGTTGTTAGCTCGCTGAGATTTTAAAATATCTCAATTATCCTATTTGTCATGAGATTATAGGCTCAGAATCAGCGGTAAACACCTTCTCTGCAAGGGTTTTTGGAGGAAGTCCGAAATCGGGGTCTAATTTGGGGGAAATCGCTTGGTACCCTTGAAGGTTTTGTCAATAGTTTCCTTGAACTTTTCCGAAGAAGCTCAGGGTTTTTTCTTACCACTCCACTGTTGCCTACCCTCCTCTCATTACAAAGAGGTTTCTTATGATTGGTAGGACCGTGAAGGGAACGATGGGAAGGGTGAAGGAGGTGAGGGGGCGTACGAAGAAAACCTCCTCGACACTGTGCAACTCGGGTCATTGTTGCTGTCGTTTTCACTTTTTTGCTTTCCGTTACGCATTATCGGAATCAGGATTATATGAAGATGCGAAGTTGTTCAATGTGCCGGAGCTATCTGTCTTTCAAGGTTCATGCAAGTCGCTTCTGTCAATGATGTGAAGATTTATAACCTGAGCGCTGGAAAAAGCATTCCAGAAGTGAGTTTCTATAATTGATTTCAACGGAATTGATAATTGAAAAAAACAGTTATACTAAAGGCTAATTTTGCAGTGGATGAGTTCAGAAGCAAGACGGAGGGCAGAGCGAAAAAGTATAGGTGAGTTAATGGCATCATGAAATTGTTTGGAAATTAATACGGAACAGCTGGCTGCAGCTAAGGTGGCAATAATCCATTTCTATGGCACAAGGTTTACCTCTTCTTTGGAAGTTCCTTCAAGTTTTCATGTAGCTGTGTACAGAGCTTCTGGTCTTGGTTAACGTTTCCGTGTTGGTTGTCCACCTGGGTCTGAAAATGACCAGAGTTGAATGGTTAGAGAATTATCTAGGCGAAAACGCTAGGGGTTCAACGCAGGTACGGTGAAGCGTACTGCGTTGTGCTTCAGTTTTTTCCTTTTTCGTCCTCATTCAAACTCATTTTTCGGATCCTCTCTTAGCATCATACGATTCGCTGTTTTCTTTTTCTCAAGTTTCTAATACGCATCACTTCTGGTGCTCCTCTTCCAAAAGCCTTAAAAATTCCTTGAACCTTATATCGATCTCGACAAGAAGGTTGTTCTCTAAATATCGCTCCCAAAAAGGCTCTTAGAAGGCGGTTTCGTCGGAACGTTAGCCGATTCGAGGTGAATACCACTTTCGGAACAGGGTTATCAGACCTTGAAAGTGTTGTTGGATTTGTTGTTACACATAGAGCGTATTCGACCATAGTCAATCGACCCCTTGGGGTGGTTTGAGTCGAGTATTTGTTGAAAGGTTTGCCCACATTGATGCCCTTTATTCTGCAGAACATATTAGGCTGTGTCAGAATCCGCTATCCATCGCTCGAATCGCGGATTCTGACAACAGCCTTATGTACTGACACAAGCCTTACTTTAGAAGCAGCAAATTATATCATATTTCGAAAAGCTCGGCGGAAGTGGTGTAGTGGCAGGTGGTGCTGCTTACCACACGCGCGGTCCGGGGATCAAATCATGGGTCGTGCGCCGTCCGGACCAGCCGAGCACTCCGTCCCCCGGGCTCCAGGCTTGCAAGGGAGGATAAAGACGCTGACTTCTACATCGGCTGACCTCCGCAAGTCATTAGAGTCAATCTTTAGGCCACATAGGATAGTCATAGATGGGCCGTATTCAAATTACCACTGCGAATGTAGAATGCGTGCCGTATTCCTAAAACGATGATCAACGGCAAATGCTTTATCCATTTTTATCCTCAGTTCACCATTTCACGCTTTATGGCACCTTCTTCGCCTCCTTTCTGAAGTCCCATTTACGACCCCCACCCCACTTCCAAAAATTGCACGCATAGCCTCGGTCCTAGTTGCGACTCATCGCAAACTCTCTTTTACGTACATGATAATAATTCAACAGTTCGTGATTTCAACAGTATTCAGCATACAACTGTAACACTACATTTTCTGATCAACATATTCTGAGGTTGTTCCACATTATCTTTACTTATTTTCATCTTTACAGATGTGCGAAGACGTGTACAACTCATCCAGGATTTTGAAATGCCTGATGTTAGTCATACTGTTAATGTCTCACGCGATGGAAGATATGTTTTTGCAACAGGTGAGAGTGCTGTTTCATAAATGAGAATTGGATTAAGATGGCTAGACCGTTTTGTCTTTCGCTACAAATTGTTTTCCATCTCACAATTCTAACCTCTCGTTCGCTTTTCGCAGCACGAACCCAGATGCACTCCTGCTCAGTGCTGAATCAGGGGCACCCGCAGCGAAAAGTTCTGCCCTGCGAAAAGCGGAAAAGCCGCTTCCTGTCCTAACGACATCACATTTGGTAAATAAGGCGAACTACATATATCCTTTCAGGTAGCTACAAGTCATGGCTAAAGTGTTACGATCTCGAGAATCTTTCCCTGAAATTTCAGCGCGGTCTTGATGCAGCCGTTATAAAGATGATACCGCTGAGTGACGACTATTCTAAAGTATGGTATTTCTACTTAGAGTTTTGCTTTTTGTCCAGTTTGTGAACAGTTTGTCATTGTCTCAATTTAAGTTAGTTCTTCTGCAAGAGGATCGTTTCCTCGAAATGCATGCAGCGTTTGGAAGATATTTCCGGATGCGGATGCCACGATTTGGTAGAGATATGGCCTTTTCAATTGAGCGAAGTGATCTTTTCCTTGTTGGTGCGAGGTATTGTCCTCATTTCTAGGAGTATTTGGTTTTCTCGATAGTGTTCTTGAAATGTGACTTTGAAGTTCTGAAGTCTACCGGTTGAATTTGGAGTTAGGAGAGTGGCTTTCTCCTCTTCAAACGAATGGAACGGCTTTGAACTGTTGTCAGTTTGCAGACGCACATCAGCTGTTCGTATGCGGTGAGTTAAATTTTTTGCTCAGTTTAGATCACCTTTTTGCATTCATTATTTGTTCAGGTACTACCGATGGCCAGGTGGAGGCGTGGGATCATCGCGACAAGTCAAGAGTAGGAATCCTTGATTGTCTACCGTATCTGCAGGATGAAATAAGGTATGTTACGAGAGTGTCAGGGAAGTGGCTCAAAAGCTGCCTCGCTTACGGCATAGGCTACTAATGTATGTGTGACAGGGTAATCAAATCAATGATTTGTCAAAAGCGGTCGAAATGTAATTCTGAGGGTGTGTATGAGTCGCCTCAACTGGTAAGTCAATGCAGGAAGAAACATCGTAGGTCATATTAGTTGCTCATGGTCAGCTGAAGGACATCAGCAGTATAAAGGCAGTGGACGAAGAAGAAACGCTTATCTCTAGTTTCCGCCCTCACTTTGTGCGATATACTCTACTGATGCGCGCCACAATATATTCGTTTTTGCCTTCCCCGCCCTACCGTATTTCAAGTTCTTTCCAGGGAAAGTTTTTTCACCATATTCGAATCTTGACTTTTCAGCGGAAAGCCAGAAATTACATCTTTGAAATTTCGCGATGCCCTGCGGTTAGCTGTTGGAACGAGTACAGGCCAGGTAGAGAGCCCCGGCGTTTTTATTTTCTTTCATTTTCCACTTTGTAAACCAATCACATCATACATGTATATGCCCGAGCTTATTTTTATTTTTTTTTTGAATTTAGTGGGTATCGTTCAGGTAATGTTGTATGATATTCGATCGCGGAAACCGCTGATAGTAAAGGACCATGTTAATGGCTTGCCCATAAGGAAGATTGATTTTGCTGTGAGGTCCGTTGAGATTTTATGTTAATTATTATCAATTTCTTCCATTTATCTCGTTTCCTTCTTTTTTGGTACCTCAAACTTTATTTTGGATTTCTTTTCGAATCTATTACGGTAAAGAAATGGGTGGAGGGATGGAATTCCTTTTTTAGAACTCATCTGAGCAGTTTTTGCTGATTCCATTGCCACATTTCATTTTATGAGTTAAGAGAAAGCGAAAATCTGGTCCTAAGTATGGATGGTCGAGTACTCAAAATATGGAACGAAATTGAGGGGAAGCCGTTTGCTGCCATCGAAACGGAGCATGCGCTCAACGATTTCTGCCGTTATCCTGACTCAGGTAATTCCTTATCCAAGGATTTTAGTGACTTCTTATAGCTGTGTTTTGAACCCCAGTCAGGGTAAGACGCAAAGTCCTTATTCGCGCTGGTCACAGGGTGCGGTTTGATAGAGCAGAAAGAGGCTTTTTCACTTCCTGCAGCGCGGAACTTTTTCGCTGCGGGGGCCTCAGGTCCAATATTGGTCATGAGTGGGCCTGGGGTCCTGCAGCAAAAAAAGTTTCGCGCCGCGAGAAGCGGAAAGCGCTTTCTGTCCAAGTGAACCACACCCCTGGCCACATGGCCTGTAGCTTACATGGAACTAACTGGTTGCCTTAACCGCACTATCTTTATCTCCTCTTATTGTCTTCTGTACAGCTAGCGTCTTTGTTACTACTTTATTAACACGTTAACGACATCGCGCGTTTTGAGTTTTTGCACCGTGTGGGACAGGAGCGATTTTGCGAGCGCCGCCGCCGCACACCAAACTCGGGGATTTTGAGCTTTAACTACGCAATACTTAGTTGCGATGAGGAATGAACTGAACAGACATATCCGTAAGGTCTGCAAAACTGCTGCCAAACTAAAGAATATTTGGCCTTCTGTGAGCCACGTGGTTTTTACAATTAGGTATGCTGGTAATTGTAGACGTCTTTTTTTCACCCATAGAGTGGCTCCCTTGTTTGATAAGTTATGTAAAAAGTGTCCAGTTTTGCTATCGTCTCACGTTGCCTTCAAAAAATGCTTAAACAGCTATTTGATTCCTTGATCCCGTGAGCCCTTGTTCCCTATTTTTCTCTTAGCTTGTATTTTCCGATATGCAATTATCCCATTAATTGCCAAGTTTTGATTATGGTTTTGTTCTGCTTGTCGTGCGTATAATGTTGCACAGAAGTTGCAGGGTTAACGATTATACTTCCTCTTCTTGTATTGTGTTCACACGACTATAGCTCGTGTAATAAATAATAATAATAATGGTCTATAGAATGAGTACAAAGACGTTAGGAATAAGTCGCGCAAGCAAAGAAAAATGGAAGACTTGGGTGGGACGCGTTACCGCGTCACAATGTCCCACGAGGTGCGCAAAGTGGGAGTGTTACTGCGTCACGCTGTCGTCAACGTGTTAATACCACTCGTACTCAGGTTTGATATTTATGGCTAACGAAGCTCCTCGTATGCAACAGTTCTTCATTCCTTCTATTGGCACGGCTCCGAAATGGTGCTCTTATCTCGAAGCGTTGACGGAGGAACTTGAGGAAACTCAGTCGGCTGCTGGTATGTCTGTAGAATTACAAGAAAGCTTTGTGGTCTGTTTTGCGCTCCCTTAGAGCGCACAAAAGCTTTTTATTTCAGTATACGACGATTACAAGTTTGTCACGAAGGAGGAATTAGACCAACTGAGTCTTTCTCATTTGATTGGAAGCTCTGTATTGAGAGCCTATATGCATGGATACTTCCTGGATCGAAGGCTGTACGAGAAAGCGCAACTTATTACGCAACCATTTGCCTACGAGAAGTATAAGAACCGTAAAGTAAGTTCTTTTTCATTGCGCAACGTTCTGTGAACGTTTTTTGCATTTCCTTGCCAGATCTTGTGTAACATATTTGCTTCAAGGTTCAAGATATTATGCATCAAGAGCGTGAAAATAGGGTGATTATCAATAAGGCGGAAGTCAATCAGCCTAAGGTGAGCATGAACTGATTTATGAGCTCTAGTCATCACAACTCTGTGAGAGTCCAACCATATAATAAAGATGTATGTGTCTTGATCGAGATTTCCAGGTGAATAAGGAACTGGCAGCACGTTTGAAAGCAGAAGCAGAGGCGGCAGCTGAAAGTGCAGGGAACAAGTCAGCAAAGAAGAAGAAACTCGAGAAAAAGAAGGTCAGTGTTGTTTGTTCAAGTGTGAGCTAAAACAAAAATCCAGTTTTCAGGCCTCTACAGCGGCAGTTATTCTTCAAGATGACCGCTTCAAGAAATTGTTTGCTGATGAAGATTTTGAGGTAACTTTTGGTGTGTGTTGTAGATTCTGCTTGTTATTTAGTAGGTATGGTAATCTAGTTAAATTAATTAGTTTTCTTTCAAAGAAGGGAAGGAGGGATCATTTAGGGAATGTTTATTGAGCCTATTTTGAGTAGCCTTATAGCCCAGAATTTGCGCGAAATTCTTAATCATCCGTGCTCCTCACCGGGCCCTAACTCCATTTCTCTTTTCGCTTCTTTGGGCTCCCTCAACCAAGATAAATTTGTTGAATTTCAGTAGTCTTAAAATTTCTTCTGACCTTTCTGTTATTAGTTTTGCCTAAAGGTGCTTTAGTTGACAAGTTGAAGAGCTTGAAGATTTCAATTGGTGTCATACTTTTTAGGTTGATCAAGATTGTGAGCTGTTCAAGAGAAACGTTGCCATACAGAAGAAGGAAAGCTCAGGAAAAGTTAAGGAGATACTGTATGACGATCAGGATGACAAGGTTATTTCATCGTTTATCTTTCACGCTTCTTTCGTTTTTTTTTTAAATTTGTTCGCCCATAATGTCTCCATGCCGGACGTTTAGTGAAGCAATGGTTTTTCATTTTATTTTCGATGCTCTGTCTCTGTTTGGAATCTGGATTTTATGGCTTTTAGCTCGCTCTACTCTCCACCTCCTAGAGATGTTTTTATCTTTATTCCTTTTTTTCTTCTATCTGGATTTATTCTTTTCATCGTTGTCTTTGTTCAACTATCCATCATAGCTTAGCTCCGCACTCCATCGCGCGCATTGCGCAGTAGTCTTCTTAAAAATTGACTAACTTATTGTCATCAGCTTTCACGGCCAGAGCAAGCTTTTTGTATTCATGCCTATTCTATTCCTTGGGTATGCTTCATTGCGGTGCTTCTATATCGAAGTACATCCCCTTCTTATCGGCCTCAATGAATTGTTCAGTTGTTATCACTTTTTTCACCTATCAGTCATGCTCCGTCCAAAAGTTAGTGTGAACAGGAACAACATGAGTTTTGTGACCTTTGTCAGATTTTATCATTTGACACCCCCTCTTATTATCTTCACGTTTTACTCCAATATACCTCTAATACAAATGAAAATGATCTGCCGTAGGCGCGAAATGGGTACCACAAAAATTTGGAAACATTTGCGTTCGAATGCCCCTCATCTCCTCTATCAAATTATCGCTTTCTGCCACCCATAATGAATGTCAGCCTTCCATCACCTTTCTCCCTTATCAGTCTGAGCGCTCGGTTGAAGCGAGCTATGAATTCTATTCATACACCCGGATACACACGCTCACCACATTGTAATATTCAGCAAATTTTTGTAGTCTGATTTCTTCAAAAGCACAGCTGCAGAGTACTACATTTTTACCGGAGGGTAATTGATTTTCCAAGATAGAGTTCCTGCAGCATTGCAAACTTATTCGCAGCGGTAAAAAAGTGTAACTAGTCTACAGGTGGGGGTAAAAAGTCGCCGTCTATATATTTTTACTGCTCACACAATCTTCAAAATCTAACCACTTGGCAGCACCAACAAGCTCAAGGGCACCTACCGTAACCGTTTTCAGCCTGTAGCTGCTACACAATTTCTTCTATCGGTTAACTGATGGGCCAGAAAGAGCAGCTATGACTACATAAGACCTCTCCCGTCCAGGGTTCCAGATAGCGTTGTAATGGTCCACGATTCCACGATGACCTCGCTGAGTTCGAACCGTGCACCATGCTCCCATGGCAAATTTTTGTGGTCTTCAAGGTAGAAGGTTATCATGAAGTTTTCGATAGATTGGGATGGACTCTTCGGTTTTTAGTTGGGATCTCTCGCTTTGGATCCAGCATGTGTAATTAATTCTGCTTCAGATGTGGAGGGGATAACATTTTCAATGCCCCTCTGTAGTTGGTCCGATTCAACCTTTTGTGAGGGGCAAGTAGGCTTTCCTGGCGCATACGCACAAGATTTGGTAGAAGGGTTACGATAGCTCTTCTTTGTTCATTCATCGGTTGCTGATGAGGTCAAATTGCGAAGCCTCAATTTTCCTTCAGTTATAGACGCAAGCTATTGCTTTTCTCGTTCGGGCTCTTATCGATGCTGTTAACGCAATAAAACTACCAAAGTGACCTGGTTTTGTTCCTCTTTTTTTGCGAGCATTATGGCGAGAAACACTTGGGTTTGCTATTTCATACTTGGTCTGGATAGGTTGCAGTGACTAGACCAGGGAGGTGGGGCCCTTTCAAAGTCGGATTTTGTAGTGGAGAGAAAAGTAGAAAAGTAAGTACCCCCCTCTGCGCCAGACGTGAGGTCGCGAACGAATCATAGTCGGAGATGCGCAGGCAAAAGTAGGAGGATGCTCGATCTGCCTCGCCATGGACCGCGTCGCCTGCGTTGCTTCTCGAATTCAACTGCACACTTTTTGAATTTTGTTATTTCAGGATGACGAAGTCATTGAACAGTCGGAGTTACCCGACATTGATGACATGAACGAAACAACCTCTAAAAAGATCAGGAGTGCTGCTAGTAGTAGTAGTGATGATGACAGTGAGACCGATGAAGAAACGTTATCAGAAAAGAAAAGAAGAGAAAGGGAGAAAGCTCGTCGAAAACTGGAAAGACGTGAGCGTCAAAAGCAGCTCTACGAGGAAAAAACATTAGAAAGAGAAGCAGAGAGGTGATTGCATTTTTTTTCGGCGTGGGCCTATTTCCTTTACTTACTACTTTTTTTACAGAACGGCTAGATTGATAAACAAACCGAAGAAATTCGTTCTACATGAACTTGATTCCACAGAGGGTGCACGGCGGTTCTTAGATGAGCATGTCAAGGAGGCTGCCGTTGAGGAGGTTCGTGCTTTGTCTTCAGTCTCTGTTGTCATATTTCGAGAGATTAGAAAGAGTAAAGCATTGAGCGGTTTACTTTGGACGTACCGCAAAATTTGTTTTTGTTCGCAAACGTATAAATGTTTGAATGGTGAGAAAGTTATTTGAAAAAAAAATAACTGAGTACGATGAAAAGTCAGCCGATTTAAAAATCAATGTGGAGGTGGTCAGTGGTGCAGGGATGGAGAAACAATTATGAGGAACGACCTAGGGCCCGAGAAATGAGTCTCTTTGCTCCCGATTCCTGCATTGATGAGATTGATCGGTGCTGCCGTCTTCAACGCTAACGCTCTCTCTCTCTTCGCCAAACTGCTGGAGTCAGACGGCGAGAGGGTGGGAGGGAAGCGGCGTGAGCGGCGCAGGTATGGGCCTTCTAGACCGCTGGCTGCAGCTCTTCGCTGCAAAACACGCATCGCACCGCAACCTCAGGAGGCCCCGCCTATTTTTCGACAAGTTATATTTTCCCTTTTTCGCTTACGACCTTATCATGGAGTCCTTTTTTAAGCACAACGGAAGAAAACTATTACCTCTGGTTAGGCGTTTAACTCACGTTGATCTGAATTTCGCTGAAATTCTGCCTCTTATGAAGGTGAGGCGCCTCGAGTACAGTGAGTAAATAATTACCTGCTTATCACGTACCTGGTCCGGGGATCAATTCCTATGTGGCGAGTCGTCCAGGCCAGCTGAACCTTCCATCTCCCCCCGGGTTGGATGATTGGTACCAGGTTGATAAGAATGCTGACTCGAACATCGGCTAGCCATCGGTGCAGTTCATTATATTGGCCAATCGCATTCGGATTGTCACTATTTATGAATAGATGTAGAATGCGTGGCGCACCCCATAACGTGATTTATCAACATTGAATGCTTTACCCCTGTGTTTTGAAAGGAACAAAATTTTTTCAGGAGTCTTCGAGCTTGGCATCGAAAAAATCGCTTATGCAGCAACAAGGCGATTTCGAAGAACATGAAGATGTCTTTGGAGAGCGTTCGATAACATTCAACCTAAAGAAGCGAGGAGCTTCGGCAAGGGAAGCTAAAGCGATAGAAGAGAGGGTAATTAGTTT
>KZ345156.1:199769-227965 GCA_002352805.1 Teladorsagia circumcincta
GGGGGGGGGGGGGGGGGGGGGTTTACGAAGTAATTGGCTTCGCGTAATACGCACCCTAGCCAACTTGGAGCTGCTTTCCTCCTCATTCAGCAGACTTTTCGATTTTTCAACTAACTTCTCAATGACTTAATCTACTATAGCGGAATCCAATGAATCGTGCTCGGTTCTTAGAAAATCCTTTTCTCTTCTTCATTCGTTTTGGCTGAGCGGTTGTAGAAGTATCAAAAAAAGTTGTGATAGACAGCGTTGCAGGTTCGACCCTCCTGTGGCGACTAAATTTTGACGGTTGGCGCCTACGCGCTGGTGCCATATGACGCTAAATGTCAAAATCAGATGTTATATTCATGGTCAGGGCCATTTTGAAGCGAACCAGTAGCTGCAGCATTAAATGCAACAGTTAGTCTCCACGGTGGATTGAAGTACGGAGCGTAATTAATAGGTCCATACAAGAACTCCTACAATATGCAGGTAACCATTTTAAAGCATCACCCCCTTATCAGGTTCGTGGGGTAGTAGAGGTCGATAATGAAACTGTGGATGACGGGTTGATTGCAAATGACCAAAGAAACAAAGAAAACATGGGACCTTTCAAAATAAGGGACGTGGTGCCGGACGAGTTGTCCAAACTAGCTGGCATTTCTTGCTGGCTAGCGCAGCAAAAAATGCAACTGCTTTCGCGCATGCATTAATACTAACAAATATACAGGCAACAATACGAACAAGAAAATATAATAATTCAAAGGATTAGGTGAGTAAAAGCTACCAAGATACAGGCAGCATTCCTTCGTACGCGGTACAGTTCACAGGCAATCGCGCAGGGACTACGCAATCGCGCAAGGACACGCAGCCACGAGATTCGTCCAGCGGCCAGAACTAGCGGCCAGCGGCCAGCTTTGTAAGACCTTAGTGCCGTTGTCGCGCACTTTTGTGATGCAACAGCGGCACATCTGTGCTACACGTGGGCTACCTTATCTCACCCTAGGGATGATTCTTCAGGTTGGCTCCTCGCGGGGGTGTTGCTTTAAAAGCGCGGTTTGCGCTGGAAAACTCCTTTATTAATAGAAATAATATTAAATCTGGATAAAAAAATAATAATTAATAATAATATAGAATAATAATAATATTGAAGAAGATCTACCAGTTCTTTGATGTTCCTACACCGCCCGATATCAAATATGTGGTTCAATACCCCGTCGAGACCCTATTTCTGCCTGAGCAGTCTGCTTCCGTGTCGGAACAGATCACTCATTCCATCGTAGTGGCCAAATCACATTCAAATGCCACTAGAGACCTGAATGTAAACGAATTGCGTGGCGCATCCTGACAAAAATTTACAAACGCTGAAGGCCTTTTGATTTTTTTCATGGTGCGAAAGTCTCCACCGCTTTGCTTGCAATTGACTTGCAAGGATGCTCAAATTGGATGTCCAGTTTGGCAAGGCGGCAGAATCAACAGGATGTGCGATCCCAGTGTTAGACGTGAAAACACTCATTGGTTACGAAATGCTTGGATGAGGGCAAGAACTATTATGATGTAAAACAGAAAATTGGAAAACTAAATCCCATCAGTAGAGTAGGTACGCGTGCCGTATTTTCTATTTTAAAGGCAGAATTTACGATGGAAAAGCAACCCATCCTAAATCAAGTTACTGATGGTGAGTGGTACCAGAAAGAAGGAAATATCATGAAGAAAGGCCCAGAACTCGAGAAATGGGACCTATCCTTCCTCCTCGATCTCGGTACTGATGCCAGCCCAGTCGTTGTGCCCTCTTCAATATAACGCTTTCTCTCTCTGCTAGTATAGATCTGCGACGAGGGTTAGATAGACGGTGGGCGGAGATCGTCGGGCTCGCCAAGATTGTGCCATGCTAGCTCTCCGAGGTTAAATCTTCCGCTGCCGATTGCGTGTCTGTCCGCATCCTCAGAAAGTCCGCCGGTCTCCCCACTAGGCGATTTCTCCCCTTTTCGACCTTCGTTCTTTCCGTGGAGTCCTCCTTTAAGGTATCATTCCTGACAGAGTGCTGTTTTCTCCTGATGATTAACATCAGAACTGTATAGGAGAAAAGCAGCATTAACTAGGATAACCTCTGAGTCGTGACATAAGCCATGCGTTCAAGTGACAGCTTTACCCAGCTCGGGCCCAGCAATGCGTTAGATCTTAAAAGATGGGGAAGGAATAGTGCTTTGATCAGCGCACGACATTTTGAAGGTTCTCTGATTTTTGAGGTGAAATAGTGACTATAGATGCTATTGGTCCTAAAGGCCATTGCAGATGTCAAATATTAGGACCCCAACTTAATTAACTTACTTTATTTATTGAATTGTTGTAAAGCGGTTACAAGAATGGACGTCAACAAATTGACGACAGTTACAATAGAAAAGAACAAAATGGATGCAAGATCATGAATTATGCAGTGATGATAATGTAGTGACACTAGAGGTACGGAGGGGAAGGGAGGGGAGGCCAAGGCTCGCCAAGAGAAGGAAGGGGCTTGGCCAAACACTGCAAGCCCCAGGAGGAATGGGGCCCTCGATAACAACTTATTAGGTCTGGCAGCCTTCTAAGGAACCAAGGCCAACTCAATACTTCACGGGGTGAATAGGGTTTAATTGACAGACTGGAAAGGGGAACTTATATGGTGTGTTCTTAAGTGGATGACGAGCGCGTGGCGTATCCCAGTGGGATCGTTCACAGCGCCTAATGCATTCTTCTCGTTTTCAACCAAAATTTGTGAATGAACCGTCATGGCTGGATATTAGCTCTGATTGTCAGTGACTAATGTAGTCGCTAAATTTCATATTTTTATTTTCAAGCTAGTCATTCATATAACATTAATTCAATCATATAACATTGAGTGTCTGTGACCACACGGCATGCTTGTTAGAAGAGCGCCATCGCCAGCACAACGAAAAAAGGTCATGCGTGTAAACAACTCTGAAAACAAAGCAGAAGAGCAGCTGGAATCTCCAGGCTTGTCCAGCCTACCGTAACCAATCAATTAGACGAGTGAACGAAAACAAGTGTTAAACTCGTAGTGCTTTAATCCTATTAACAACAGGAAGCCGTGCTATTTGCTTTCAGGCGGATCAATGATCACATTAAAGGAAAACCCCACAGTGGGAGGAAGTATCGAGCCCTGTTAACACCACCAGCCTATCATCTTTCATAAAAGGGATCGATGATTCAATGACCCCATTATGTCATAACTCACATGTTCCTCCTAACAAGGGCCACATCCACTGAAGACCTTGAGCGCCATGACTTCAAGGCGGGGTAGTCTGAAGTAGTTATTGCTGGAAAGGCCTTTGAGGAGTTCATCGCAACGCTTAGTAGGCTAGGAGTCGTGGTTGAAGAAGCCTTCCAACATTCTTTCACCAGTGATATTCTGAAACTAGCATCGCCTACCAGCTATCGCATCATTAACTTTACTATTTGTGAACTTTCCAGGTACAGACCACTAAACTGGATGGGGAGATGGGGTTGAGAATTAACCGCTGAAGGCTCAGTCGACGCATCAGTCTCTGTTTACATGAAGTAGTTGGTTGGTGCTATTCCACTATGACCTCTAACTCCCCGTGCCTGATCAAAAAATAAACAAATGAAGAGCAAGGATCTCATACCAGTAAAATTCACATCGCTTTGGAGGAGTTCGGCATAAAATTGTTGCCTTTTCGCACCTACGGAACTCTATCATGAGTAATTTCAATCACGAAAAGTAAAGTCGTCAGTGTAGTCGCCACATTTTGATACTCCCTTGAGGCCCATTTGAAAAGAACGTTGAGGTACCGCAGCTTTTGTTTGAAAGTCCTTCCTATACCTACAGAGATGACGTGCCCTTCCACGGTTCCACAAATCCCATCCGCTATGATGTCAACTCTTCTCCGGTTTCTTTCCGAGTCAGGCCCACGTGTGCACTTCTACCTAGCACGTCATTCTATGTGAACAATGCCCTGCTAGATCATTCAAACGTACTGACGAGTGAGTGACTGGCTCGCAATCGAGTTATGAGCACTTTTCACGACTTCGTCGCTGAAGTGGTGTATTGCAAATGACTCAAACAAATGCTGTTTGGCTCATGAACGAAACTGTTCTGTTGTTCTCCAGCAGTAAAGAAAAATGGAAGAGAATTTGTCAAAACTTTCAAGTTGAGGGCTTGCTCACCCATGAGAGAACGCCAAACAACAGCCTGACAAACAGCGAACGGGAAAAATGAAGCTGTTGACTGTCTTTGGAAGCCTCTAGTGCCCTTTTTGGGCCTATGTACGAGAGTGCTGTATCCGTAACTGTCCTGTGGGGTATCCTATAGAATCCTCAACCCGACTCCTATCTTGTGCCTTGAACGATGACTCCTAGCAAACTCACACGAGCTCTTTCGAGCAAAGTTCCGTTTTCGTAATCCGTATGGAAGATAACCGAAGACAGCCAACTGTGGTTAGACAAGCGATACTTATGCCGGAAGTGCCTTCTCCCTACGACGGAAGTCAGCTAAAACTCACTCCCGCAAGTGATGTGGTCCGTGGTGTACTAAGTGTGTGTGGGCGTGGGGGGGGGTAGAAGGGGATGGGGAAGGGCATCGCAGCGCAAAGCACTCGAGGCAGGACAAATTTCCATTGTGATACAGTTCAAGTTTCGTTTCTACACAACCAAATGATTCACGCAACCTGAAGTTTCCTTCCTCTGAATAATTTAATCAATGGCTAGGAAAAAATTGCGCAGCGATTGCTCTCCCCCACCCCGACTTGCTATATGGATTAGTCTCTTCTAACAGATTACAAAACTGCTCTTATCCTAGCTTTCTTTCTTCACTGGAGTAGGTATTAAGGGATTGACTATTCCAAATTCAACATAGAAAGGACAGTGAAGAAAAAACAGGTTGAGCGGAGTGCCAGAGGTGAAATGGGTTCGTAAAATGTTGCAAGGTTTCGTGAAGGAACAAATGCATGGCGCATCCCAGACAGAAGAAGCATCTTCGACAAAGAAGTGATTTCATAGCGCACTCAAACATTCAAGGATTATTCGTCACTTGGGCTCCCCTCCCCACTGAAAGGCTGCTTGCTCGGTCAACAGATTGTATGGTTTTT
This sequence comes from Teladorsagia circumcincta, assembly GCA_002352805.1. Lineage (NCBI taxonomy): Eukaryota > Metazoa > Nematoda > Chromadorea > Rhabditida > Trichostrongylidae > Teladorsagia > Teladorsagia circumcincta. Next base: position 204,851 of record KZ345156.1, read on the forward strand.
TGAGCGTAACCTGTTGGCTAGTACGTCTCTGGGGTGTTTTACTATTAGTCCTACAATGTTTGAGAGGGGTTCTTCTGGGACAAAAGGCTAATCCAATTCACAGAGGCCAGGTGCGTTCCGAGTAATTCGCAGTGGTTTTCGACCCATTTGAGTGGGCTCACTGACAGGATGACGTCGTCATGCGAAAGAATGGGTGAGGGGGTGTGGCCTCTTACTTCGAGCAAAAAAAGCCTTTTGTTTGCTGCCGAATCCGGCATAAGTGCTGTCCTCTGAAGCCACATTTCACCCGGCACCCTCCTATTAGCCCCTGGTGGCAAGAAATAACAGCCTTGCAATATCGATACCTATTTCTCACACTTCTCCTCTCATGAGGGCCAGGCCAGGGTTTTTCAGAGAACGTCTGGAACGTTTGCTGCTCGTTTTCGGAAGGATATAGCCCCCGCCGCTTTCGGGATATCCTGTGGCCCATCGACCAAAACTATGCCGACTGGGCGCTAACGAGAAGATTGGTGGGCAATTTAGTTGCGCTCAGGGGGCACATTTGACTCATCGACGGTGAGCTGGCGCGCGGCCGAGATGCGAATAAAGCCCGAAGGCGTCCGTCCCTCCCTCACGTCACAACCCCCGTGTAAGGATTGTGTGTGGTGTGGTGTGCCACAGCTACGTATCGATTCGGCGACGACGACTACGAGGCATGGATTCGCAGAATTGACTGACGGAGGAGCTCCCGGCCAGCTTCATGCCCCCGGAATTCCAACGTTCCCATATTTCGTCATGTTCAACGTGAACGTCATCATTCATGCGGGTTCGAGTGCCACACTGGTCGGCTGTGCTCGTCGTATCATCGCCGCTCATTTGCTTTTGCCAATCCATCTCTAAAGTCTTTCAGAACCCTCGGCCTCGAATTTATGACTACCCGACCGAAAATTAGGCTGCCTGCAGCTGAAATTTCGTTGAAAATTACCCATTTGGCTTTCCTTCGCGTTTTTGGGGACGGCGCGGATTTCCTTCTCCAACAAGGTGGCAGCGCTTCGATTTTCCTCGGCTATTTTCGTTTCGTTGCGCTATTGAGATGATTATAACCTTGCTTTCTGGTCCGGGTTCGCCTTGGCCTTTTATGCTCTCCTACTGCTAACCGAGCGCGCCTCAATAGATGATTTCTCCGAATAATGCTCTTTGTCAAAGATTCGACCATTGACCTTATTTTAGTGATGTTTATGATGTTTATGTTTATTCTTATGATCTAACTTTGTTTTGTGTTGCCTCTGAAGATCTACTAAACCTATGTTTTACTAGTATTCATACAATCAATGCAGACGATGGATGTTGAAATATAGATTGCTAGTTTTGATCTATTCGCGCCATAGTTTGATCTCTGAGTGGTATATAAAGCCCGCGAGTAGTGTGCCCGGGCAGTCTTTTGAACAGTCACCGGTCTTCTACAAGTTCTGCATAAACGGTGTTCTAATAAAAAGTGTCGAAATATTCCCGAGCGGCACAAGAGTGAGAAGAAAGACGAAATTCACAAGTTTTATTACACTCTTTCAATTCCAGGGTTATTCTCTGGCGAGTTTTCATTCTTTTTCGGAAATCGAACCCAATTTTTCATGAATACTTCTGGATGTTTATAGCTGTGCCAAAGATGGATTAGTTGGCATTCTTTACGGCCATATTATATGTATGCATGCATATTTGACGATGAGGTGATCATGAGCGATTCCAAAGAACGCGGCGATGTTTTTATCCCATCTCATATATCCTATGAATCCTCTAGCGCTAGGTTACTCTTCCTAGCCATATTTCGTATCTTGCAATAAATTGTACTCAGTAGCATCGATTAGCGTCGAATTGAGTGACAGATGGCTGGCTGAAGTCTCTCGCTCCTTGCTGAGGCTGAATAGAGAGCTCTTCCGTCTGCTCAAGATTGGTGTTCGTCTCTCAAGGGGATAATCTCGCTATAATTGAGGACCATTTGAGCAGGCACTTCAAAAATCTTCGTTCAATATGGCTTTTTGTGTATTTCTGAATTTCTTCATAGTTTGTCGAAATCTTCTCGGCAATTCCTCCCGCTGGGGATTTTCGAGCTCTCTCCTTAAATTCCTACTAATCTGCTGTATTATTTTTTTTTCAAATCTTTGGTTTTGTAACGTTCTGATGTTTTTTTGAGTACTGCTTACTACTTTAATTTATCAGTTTCAATTTTTATCTCATTGGTAGCCGGAGAATGTCTGACATCCACTCATGTATTATCGCTTCGCTGGGCTTCTCTCACCCTCTTCTCACTCCCCACCTCTTTACTACCAGAGAAGAACACTCAACTTTTTTGTTTACACCTCCACTCCTTCTTATCCATATTTCAGCATCCAATGGATTATTTGAATACTCATATTCTGCGTTCATGTTTCACTGAGAGGGAGCAAACTTACGCTCCTCCGTGCAAACCTTTAATTCATCGATTCCTTCGTTTCGATCCCGTCTATTCGCCCCCCCCCCTCCTCCTCAGCGCCAGTAGCGCATTCCGTTGAATCTTCGAGATTTTTTCTCAAAGATGAAGTTTTCATGTGTTTGTTCAGTCTCTTTTGAATACTTGATTGTCTGGATAAAATTGTTATCATAATTAATCTCTATCAGGTTTTATCCCTACTCAATTATTTGATTTGTGAAGGCAACTTGCACTCTTCTCTGAACGCATTTAGAAATATTGCCAAAGGATTCCGGAGGGTTCTTGCGCACCTTCCAACTGATTGCTTTCAATTGCCGTTATTGAAGTTTTTGTTTTTCTCTCATCAAGGGCGAGTGGTGTATTGGCAAGTGGCACACTTATCACGCGCACGATCTGGGGATCAAATCCTCGTCTGTGCGTCGTCCAGGCCAACTATGCCTTCCATCCCTCCTGGGTTGGTTATCTGGTACCAGTCTTGCCTGGGAGGATTTAGAGATGTGTCAGAGTCATTTTGTGTATTTTTTCTGAAAGTAGCAAAGGTACGGACTCGCAATGGAGTTGATCTACAACCTCTAGCGTCCTGGTGAGGGTTAGGACAGTTGCACCTCCCTGCTTCATAACCTCAAAATCTCATAATTTGCTGGAAACGAAAAGAAGCGGGTTGCAGTTGTATTCAGTCAATTGCCATTAATTACAGCGATCCTTTAACAACTACGTATCTGCTATCACCATGAATTGCTAGTTACCAGATTTACTTATAAGCCTTTGCCACTTATGTTGTATGGCCTGACTCGACGTGTACCTGGTCGCCGAAGATAGGGATTATACACGCAGGTTTATAGAATTTCATTCTAGATGACAGGAATGACCAAGTGAACTTCCTTGTAGGATGGTACCACTTTTCGCATGTACGTACCACAGTTCAAACCTCCTCTCCTATCGCGTTTTGACCAGCAATTTCTTTGGGTTCGACTGGCTGGTACCGTACCCATGGGCGGGAACAGAGAAGAATGCACAGATCTGCAGTGAACTGCAGTACCAGATCTACAGTGCATATAAATGCGTGGGCGTAGTCGCAATCAAATGCCGCCACCATTCTTAACGGATGTGGAATGTGTGGCGCCTTCCTAAGCTTCTTCGGTCCAAATGCCTCATTATGTTTTGAATGCACTCGATCATTTCATGGCGCACGTAACTAACCTATGATTTCCTGTGGTCTCACCACTTATCATCTCATTCGAGCTTTACTTCGCTCACGGCAGTCGAAGTTTTCATGATGATTTTTTTTTACAAATTTTCAACGTTTTTTTCTTTTCTCTCCGGCACCACCATGAGTTTTCAACTCATATATTGGATTCCGAATAAAATAAGTGGGGCGTTATTCGGTTCTGATGCTGTATTCCTGATATTCCGAATTCTATTTCTTATTCAATTTCAGTCTGCTATTGCTGCATTATTCTCGTAAATAGTCCCCACAAAATTTAAATAAGGACAACTGTTGATTGATCGTACTCCTCATTGTCCTATTTATATTTATTTTGTACTGTTGGAGAATTGTTTATGTTTTTGTTTTTCATTTCGATTCTTCAAAATTTCAAACATTGCTCAAACATTGTTCAATCTTGGTATTTGCTCCAAACCCCGCCCGTGTCTTCACTTTGGAGGGGGTTGCGAGTGAATTTAGCACAGGCTTTGCGTCAGGAACTGACCGAGAGTAGTCCCCTGACTTCATCATTTTCGACGAATGTCTCATCAATCCCCCGGATTAGGCCGTCATAACTTCAGGTATGGGCTAATTTGGAGGGAAAAGACAGCTCTATCACATGCTCAAATTTGAACCCTCTCATAACGGCGCTCCAATCCTGGCACGGGACTGATGGAAAATACCTGTGTGCCGCATGCGATGAGCTTGTCAAAGGACTGAGGAACTGTGAAGGCTAGTGGAGATCATTTTGGAAACCGTTGATATGTTATGAATCCAACCTTCATGCAAATAATATTTATGGTTAGAATTGATTATCGAAAGTTAGTGCCGGAATGCGAACGAAATGTTGGTGCACTAGTAATTTTGCCCCACCCTGTACGCGATTCATTTCACCTGCTTTTCAGAACCGTATAAAATAGTAGAACTTGGATGATTGTTGTTCAACTCTTCCCCCGCGCCCCTTCTTCGTGTGAAAGATCACAAATGGAATATTAAGAAAAATATGAAATAAATAATCAATTGAGGTCAATTAAGGCCAATAAGGGGGATGAATATAAAATGAATCAATAAACTACTGCAGCCTCTGTGCAATGCTGTTTTTTTTTTTGAATGTATAGTTAGCCGATTTTTTTACCTTTCAGTGAGTAAAGGTTCAGAATAGACTTCTTTTATGGACTATCCATTCCTGCAGAAAAAAAAAATCGTACGCCTGATTTTACACGTGTATATGTCGCTACAAGAAATTCTTTTCAAAAAGGAGGAATCGCTAGTTGCGGGGTTATTCACTGGGCCCAATTAAGAAAGAGAAACTATTATGAAGATGATAATTAATACGATCCGTTTCGCTCCTTCCTCGGATGAACCTTATTTTTCGTCAATCCCCGGAGCTCATCAATGAGTTGAGAATGGTGATATTAAAACCCAAGGGAAAGTCGAGCAAGCCTTGAAGTGACGTACACTTCAAGGCTAAGCCAGGGAGGAGAAGGAGGGGGCACGAACTCTAGGAAAAACGCTAACGTTCACAAACGATGGATGCTCTCCTCCCCTCCACCTCCATCCTGCATCTGAGGCGTTGTCTCCGCATATAACAAAAAGACATGTTTACTGCGGTTTCAATTGCGCTACCGCGGCAATTTCCCCTGCATATGGAGCCTTCAAAAAATGTCCCCCGTCCTCAGTGGCCTATCTGATGAACGCTTTTGAAATGTTCACATTCCGTTTTTACGCGAGCCATTTCCCTCTGTTCCACAATCGGTGTTGTTACGGCTTTGCAGACACTACTCAGTAAAGAAATCGCTACCATTTTGCATCCTGCCCCTAGTTATTAAAAGTTCACCCACTTTTTGTGTGTTTTCAAGCTATTGGGCTTAAGACTTCTAAAGAAGTGCCCTTTCGAGCCAACTGTTTCACACCGAGTGCATTTCAAATTAGTCATGAATATTCATATATTCTCCCATGCTGAATGCCACGGATCTCAAATGTTGGAGGGGTGAGAATGGACAAGTGGAAACATTCCTCAAATTGTTTACAGTTTGATTTCTGAGTGTTCTTAATGTTAGAGAAGGATTTAGCTGGGTTCAGGAATGGGGAAGAATGGAGCGAATAAGATGAGTACATGATGAGGGAAGGGCGAAGAAGATCAACAACGCTAGATCCATCTCTATTATGAAAGCACCCTAAGTAGGATTATATTTCATCGTCCCACCTTCATCGTGTGAATAATCTAAAAAATAAAACGAGACAGATGATGAAAATAAGGTCATTAAAGGCCAAATAATTGGGAATTATGAACATAACAAGACAAATAAATGAATAAAAGTGCTGACAAACCATGGTAAAGAGTCACACTGGAAAAAGGGACACAGGTGTGCAACAGTTCGGGTGTACTGCTCTGAGCCTATTTCGATTTGATAGGTTTTTTGGAGTTATCAACTGCGAAGGTTTCAATTTCTACGCCATTTCTCTGAGTTTCTGATATACTTTACGTTTTTTGGTGGATAGTCTAAAGTAGCGCTAATGAGCCAGGGTATAAAGAGCTTGGATGGGCAGGGGCCTACGAGGTGGGTAGCTCGATTTCTTGCTCCATAGGAGTTCAAAGTGAAATCGAACACTAATGATTACCCTGTCACAAACTTCAATCACCGTTTTTGAAGCGGTGCTATTTCTAGGTCTGGACTCTAATTTGGGGAACTAGAGCGTCTTTCATGCCGGGAACACACACCTCGCTTTTTCATCGCTCCCGCTCTCTCTAGTCCATTTATTTATTTATTTATTTATCTATCTATCTGACTATTTTTTATTTACATACTTATCTATTTATTTATTTACTTATTTGTTTATTTATCTATTTATTTATTTATTTAATATACACTTTCCTGTTGCAGACCCACTTTATCATGTTCACTGCTTTAAAGTCTAATTTTTTATACGGACTTTTCTTGCCTACAGCAAACCTCGAGATATTTGTTTCTTATTACCTCTAAGCCACTCTAAAGTGCATGCGGTGTATCGATTTTGAAACTTCCGTTATTTTTCCGCATGGATTACTTTGCATTAGCTCAAGCCACTACCTTACTGAATCGCCTCTCGGCTTAATTACTCTTAGTGGAAAATCAATAGGACCTCACTTACCAGGGAGGTCTTTCAGGGCGTGCCAAGCTTTCTCAAACGGTTTTTTGCATTGTATGGGGGCACATACAGGAACCACAAAACTACGTTTCATTTTTTCTAAACGGCCCCTTCAATACCAAAAAAGGGGCAATGAAAAATTACCTCGAGAACTGTCGTTTTTACTGCTTCATTGTGGTATATATTACACACAGCGTTGGCTATTGTCATATCAAAGGATTCCCGTAATACGTGAATTGAGAGCAACGCGAACTTCGAGCAAAATGATGCGTTTCTTTGAGCTATGTGCTTAAGAATGTGTCATGGTTTCACAAGAAATTTCGGTGCCGGTCACATGGTGTGACCAGGTGGCCTAGTGGATAGCGCGGTAGATTCAAGTTGGCACAGCGTCGGGAGAGGTTGTTGGTTCGCCTCCCCACGGCGTTTGATTTTTGCATTTTTGGCTGACACCTCAGCATGAGTCCCAAGCGGTTCTATCTCCATGTTAGACTCCATATTCATGATCATGGTCGCAAATAACCTCATTGAAATTGGTTTTTTTTGCAACAACTGGGGGAATTATGTAGCAGCGCCAAAATGGGCCAAATTGCGCTGGCGCCAAAAAAGAGTGCCATTGTCGTGATCAGGACCCTGATCTCACTTCAACACCGAAGTTTTAGGGAAAATCGAGGTTTTGACTCGACTTCGAAAAATTGGAACGGCTGTAGGGACATTTGTTTCAGTACGGGTTGGCGAGCTCGGAGCAGAAAATTAGGGTACTTTCTAGTATAAACACGGAAATCGAGGTTTCATTTCCATAGGGCACGTCTCTCACTTCGTTGCGCTCTTTCAAGCATATCTAGTTATCTCTTTGAAGCCGATGTAGCTATCGACAAGAGGCCTAGTTAGTGGCGGGGCCGAAAATTCAGCCTGCCACTTGACGGGGGGAATCTAGGGCCTACTTACCGTGCGTGCTCCCTCAGCCATCACCAGCTAGGGTGTCCGCATTGTCCATTATGAGTAAGGGTTTTTTTTCAGGGTACGGTTCTAGGTGACGAGGAAATCTCCAAATCATCCACCGTCATGCCGACGGCTATTGACTTTCCATGGTCCAATTTCTTCCGAATAGGGTCAAAATCTCATTTTCTCTGAAACATTGCTTATAAGGGTTATCTAGCCTCCCGATTACAAGCATGACATTCGTTTTCGGCTAGGGCGTCATCTGGTGCCGCTATGACCCCATTTGGTGCCACAGTGGTGCCGTTTTGGTGTCACAAATTCTATCGCCAGTTTTTTGGTGAAAAGCTATTTGTAAAGGTTGCTGATAGTTCCAATCATAAGCATGACACTCATTATTAGCGCCGACGGCCATTTTGCGCTAATTCTGAAACGCCAACTCAAAATGCAAAAATTAGTCACCGCGAGGAATTGAACCACGGACCACTTCATCACCCCTTTTTTGGTGTTCTGAGAGTCGTTTAGAAAAAAAGAAACATGGTTTCGTGGTTCACACATGTGCCCCTATGTCATGCAACAAACCATTTTGAAAAAGCTTGGCACGTCCTGAAAGACCTTCCTGGTTAGGTTACCTTCCGTACTCTTTTTTCAGCTGTTGGAAAATATTAGGAAAGTTCCTATTTCTCTACTTTCTTCGTTGTGCTTGGTAGTGTGCCAAACATCCCTTTAACAATCCTTTCATTTCGAGCTATGCGACAAGTAAGGATTTTCATGAAAATCTTAGAAAGATCAAAGCTACCCCTCTGAACAAAAAACGCTCAACTGCCTTCTTCATTACATGGTGAGACACGGACTGACTAAGGTTGTCAGGTCCACAACCGCAGAAATAGGGCCACATTGGTACTTCAAAGCGCTACACCCCTACCCTACAATAACTGTGTCTCTTTTCCCGCTATGCTCTCTTGCCTATCCTGCCTACGGAGTACATATGTGGTGAGGTCGGAATCCCAGGAGACCAACTACTCCTCGCATTTGAAGCACTTGAAGCAACACCCTCAGCAGGGTCATACGCTGAATGTAGGGTAGGGGATGACGATGGGTGAACATTGGGGAGCTTCTATCGCTGAACCCACTGGTCAATGGTCGCACCTTTGATTTCGTCGCTTTTTTTATCCTTTTCCTGTTCCTGACTGTAAATTCGCTCGTAAAAACCTTTTAAGCACCAAAAACAGTGGTGAAAGAATGGAAACAAAACTGTAAAATCAAAGATGCGGCCGCTGCCCAGTGGGTCCTGCGACGAATCCTCCCCAACGTTTACACATTCCCATTCCCTGCCCAACATTCAGCATACGGTCCCAGAACTCGTCTCGAAGAATCTTTTCATTGGGTGGGATGGAGTAGCACACGTGTAGCATAGAATAAACTATTATCTATTGAATTTATATTTGATTTTATTAACACTCTCATCACTCCAACCTCGGCCCCTAGAGTTTCCCGAACTGCTTTTCTCAAGACTCTCTCATTGCCCAGAAAACGTAGAGCCCTTGCAAGAGCTTCGCATTATTCTTTGCTGATGGTTGGATTATGTTTTCAAGTCAGACATGCTTAACGATCACTTTGAGGGCCTGTAACTCACAATAAGTTGTGTTGAAACGCTCTTGAACACTCAAGGAAATAGAACGAGTAACTTACATCCCGATGTGTTTTTGCAGATCTATAATTACACTTGTAAGATTGGGCACACCTCCGTACTGTTCAGTAAAGTTTCCAAGCAGTGCAGTTCTAGAAGATAATTGCTCTAAACAATTAAGACTACTCCGTTGCCGCTTCGTTCCTCGAACCCAAACAACTTGCTTCTTCTAAAAACTGGCTGCTTAATATAGCCATTCAACACAGAGCTTTTTTCTTCGTACTCGCTTCAAAAATTGCTTTGATTAATGAGGTGACAATTTATTGAGCCAAATGCAGGAATGCAGCTGCCTATGCTTAAGAGAATATTCTAAAATTCGCACAATCAGGTTTCGAATCAGAAATCGTGTAAACAGTGAAGTTGAAGTAGACATTTAGGTTGGTCCGATGTCAGACCTTGCGAATCGAGCGATTCGCTAGCGTCCGCGGTCGCGTTGCGGTACCAGCCAATTGAGCGATTTGCTGACCGGACGCGATCGCGTACGCTAGCGAATCGCTCGATTCGCAAAGGACATGGGCCTCAAAGGCAGCGATCACGATGGTTGGAAGGTAGTGCAGTTTTGATGACGTCACTAAACTTCATTGGAGAAGGACAATAGGAAGCGGTTCCAGCCACAACCCTCAGCGCGGTGAGAGGCCTAGTCCAGTAATGACGTTCGTTGACGTCATCAAAACCGCACCGCCTTCTAGTCGTGATCATTGCCTTTGAGGGCATATTTCGAGAGGGGGTAAGCCAAGTAATTTCCTCTGTTTGCAACTACAAAGCACATTCTGCAAGGCGTTATGTGGCGAAAGGCTGAACGTGACTAGCAGGAATGATAGGAGTGTGTGCCCTGCACTTGAAAATGTCATTTAGTTGGGATTCGCTCTTGAGTTGATTTTTCTGGGAAAGCCGTTGATGGTTCTTCTCTCGAGGGTAATCCCATAGTTCGGTGGTTGCTTTCGTGAAGATGAATTTTGGAAAGGAAGGGGTCGTAGACGATGCAATATGAAGCGTCGTTGTGACTAAGAATGTCCTAGAAACGACATTGTTAGGTGCCAAACGCTGGCCTGTCCGCTCTGCTGGTCCATCTTACCACGGTTGTAGCACCACTCACCTGTCCCATAGGTCCTCGCTAAGCTTCCTCTCCCGCTTTTCGTTCTCTCGCGTCAGCGCCCTTTACCTTTTACCTGGCTGTCTGCCTCTTACACTTCTCCGTGTTGTAGAACAAGAAGGTCTGTTTCTTGTTGTTTTTGACGGCATTTTCCTCCTTTTTTCTTCTTGACTTGCTGTCAACTCCGTAGTCCTGCCTTCATATTGAAGAGGAATCGCCGCACCAACTCAATCGTGGCGTTGTCTTTAATTATTAATATTTGAGAGAGAGAACGCCCAAAGACAGATAAGGGGTACATCAAATTGTATGTCGCATGTGAGCCTTCCCTATATTTCTCGGGAGAGCTCTTTGCTCCTATTTAATGTAACGGTAGGGAATTCAGAAACTTCTTGGAGTTGACTTCAATACCCATGTCCTTTTTCAACTAGGTCATACATGGGATTCATTAGGAATCTTTGTATTCTCGAGAACTGCGCGAAGCCTAAAGAAGACTATCAATTCGAAACGGAGATGAACAAGCCAGCAACTTTTTATCATTTCCTTGGAACTCGGAGGGAGTGAGTCGAATTTCCGCCTATCATGAGAAAGCAGTCAGAGCATCTCGGAGCTTTGCGTCAATGAAAGACATTTTCCGCTTCCATTCATCTATCCTCGGCGCTCACTTTTTTGGTGCTTTGCATAAATCTATCCAAATCCATAACTTACTGGCAGCTTCTACCTCGTTACATAACAATTTTGCGGGCGCATTTCATGAGGGAATATCTTACTTGGTGAAAATAGTAATAATTTTCACAAGAATGGTGGGTTATGGACCCTGACTCCAGGCGGGACTCATACCGCCGTCTCTTGCTAACCGGGTAATTGTGCAACCATTACACTGCCGGGCACCATACAACTTGTTCAGCTTTTCCTTTTTCGCGATAAATTTCGCAACGCGGATTTCGGGGTTAGAAGCAGTTAACAAACAGAACAAGTCAAATTACAAAATGGTAGTTATAATAATAGGATTAATAATGAAAAATAATAATAATAATAATAATATAATAATATTAATTAACAAATAATAATGATAATAATAATATAATATTAATTAATTAATAGTAACAATAATTGTTTCTCCTATGAATTTTCCTAAAAACTTCCATTTTTAGATGATTTGGAATGGTATGCAAAATGAGACAGAAAATGAATATTTGATGATTTCCATATCGGCACCAAATTTGATTTTGAAATCAAATTATAAGTTTTGAAATTATTAAATTTTCTTATATCGTCATACATATATTTAATTCCTCTAAATAATGGTATGACGTGACGTGTATTATATATAATATATAAAAATTGTAGGTATTACTGTAGATATATGTGGCATAGAAAAGTAGTAGTAGATTATTGTCGTGTAATTATAGTGTGTGACACACAATATAAATGGTAATAATTACACATAATAATAGGGACTGAATATTGAATGGCACGATATCTGAACGTAAGACACCCGTCTCTTTGTCATCTGAAAAATGAAAATGACCGACGAGTGAGCCAGGTGATGACAGTGCGTTTTGGATGCGCCACGTATTCAACTGCCATTTTAATGCACTGCTCGTTCCTATTCTCACTCGTGCATTATGGAATACCCGCATTTTCGCTTAGCGGGGCACACAACATAAATCCAAGTAAAGAAGCGCGAATAGGAACAGAGTGAATTTATTAACACGCCAGGGTTACCGTAGTCTATCTGTGCTTTTACTCATTATCTATAATATTTTGGCAGCTTTTTGGGAAATCTAAGTGTGAATTTTCGATAAACCTTCAGGGTAGGACAGAGCAACTAATACGGCTGCTAAGCCATCCATACCGCAGAAATGGACGAGGAATTGCGAGTCTAGATGCTTAGCTCGACTTTTGTCCTCTTCAAAAACCTTGTACCCTCCAACGGACATAGTACTTATTTGCATTGGGATTTCCTGAAAGAAGGGGTGAAGCAGGCATCGGTGGCGCTACCTTGAACACCAAGTCAAGGTTTCTCAGCGACATCACAAGACACGGGGCATTGAGGAGCTAGTCCCTTAGAAACGTCTCCAAACATGTTTTTTATAAACGGGACTAAGCTTAGGGCGAGGGAGGGGAGATCTCTTGTGAGCACTTTTCATTTTCGCGCAGATCTTGTCCCCGCTCTAGGCTTAGTCCAAGGATGCGCCCCGTATCTGGCTATAGCGCTCTCCCATTTCTCTAATAAGGTAATAGCGAGACGATGGAAACGGCAGTGTCAGTGGAATTGGACTCTTTCTTAGGCACGATTCAAGGACCCGAGCTTTTCCGAAATTGAGTAATTGATACTATACTCATCTAACTGCCGAGAAGCAATGGCTAACTTCTATGAATGCCCTGTATGCCTCAAAGTGCTGGACCGATTCCGAATAAAACCGTATGAGCTGCGCATTCTGAGGAAATTAGCCACTTCCGTAACTTTACACTTGGCAAAAGTCACTGGAAATGATCACTGAATTATTTCTTTTTTTACCCCGGCTGACTTGCCTCATTTCAATAGAGTCCGAGTGCAGTCAATAGTTAGGGAAATTGACTGGGTGGCGCTTTTGCGGCGCAAACAGCCAAATGACTGGAGGTGTGATTAGTGATCAGTGTTATGAATTGCTTTCCATTAATAACTTTTCTCGTTACCTATAATTACCACTTCCGATATATTACTACTCTTATGCAATGGCACAGACTGCCTATTACTTGAATATGAAATTTAACAAGGAAATTTAATTATTCTATTATCCCAACTTCGTTAAATTCTTTACTGATTAGCTGAGGGATTTCTACTATGTGAATCACGCCACTTTGGTCAAAAAGTAAACTTTCCAGATTACTCTTAAATTACTTTTTATTAAAGAAAGTGCGCCCTTTCTGCCTAGCTTCATTTGGTATACTGTAGTTATTTTTCGTGGTCAGTAGTTCGACATTTCCTCAAAAAACAGCTGCACGCAATTGTTTTGGTGGCTCAAGTCTGAGCCAAGCCTCCGAGTGACAGCCCATTAGAATCGCGTGCCAACCCCTATCTGCCATTCGTATCGAGGTTGAACGCGCTGGTTGCCGTAGTCCGAGGGAAGTCATTGCAAAATTTCGAAATCCGAAAAGAAATGTGGGTGGGGGGGGGGGGGGTGAAAGCACTCTTAGTGACCGGTAACAGTGATGTTTGGCTTTACTTAGTCATGTATCATTTTAATTGAAAATCGATTTGGAACTTTCTCCCTGTCATATTCACAGTTTTCCTAGCATCGCTTTTATTAATATAATGGGTACTTAAATTTTTACTATTTTATCTCTTGCGCCTATATTGTGCTTTCGACTGAAAAAAAACGTGTTTTCTTCTCAAGTTCAAAAATAAAAAGGTTATAAGCGTAAGTTTCCTCACCTCCATACTGGGGAGGTGGGCAAAAAGAGTCAAGTATAATAGATCTGTGGACCCACTCGCTTGGCCAACAGTGATAAACAATTGCTTCAATTTGTCACGCCCTCAATGAAAGCCCTGCTATCATAGCCATTTTTTTCAGAACATATAAACAATAATATATAACGGTTTTTTTTGATAGCGTTGTGCATTACGACTTTGTTTGCTGAAATATTTATTCAATTGGCAAAACATTTGGTTTATTTTTATCAACAACTGGCTACTGCCCTGATGTGGCTGAGGACCGCTCTGATCAAAAGTGAGACCGGCTGCCACTGAAGACACAAGACAGGCCACAAACCTTCACAAGGATGCCGAGGAGAGGCTGGGAAATCAAGTTTGCAAAACCTTCAATTGTGAAAGAACCCTTCCACCAGATGAGCCGTATTTCACATCCGTTCACAATTGCAGTCTCATTTGGTTGCGATTTGGTTTGTACCGTGAATTGAGGGAACCGTACTATGCACAGGATCAGATTTTATATCCTCCCTGACACTTCGGTAACGAGCAGTCGATCCTAAAGACACGGAAAGCTTGGTAGGCTCAGACAGAACTCAGGCCGAATTCCTTCCTAGGACCTTCCTTCCTTGGACCATGAGCATGGTACGCTGCGCCAGAAACATCTGCGCCACCTCCACCAAATGTACTGACAATGAGCAGGCTGCAATAATCGCAGCTTTGTATTGTAGTCAGGCAAGACCAGAGCAAACATACGGCTTGTTATTCCTATCTCGACAACAAAGCTCTTTTTTTGTTAAGATAAAACGACGGTGATGTCATTCGGAACCAAAAACGCTGACATCATAGGAGCAATTCACCACGCATGACTTTTATCTCTCACTACATAAAGCGAAATGATTTAGGAAGTTTTCCAGAGAGGTGTATTCAAATGCCAGCTGACGAATAAAGCTGCTTTTTATGTAGAGTACCTCAGAAAGGTCGGAGGGGCTGACAGCCTGAATTCGAGCAGTCAGGGCGTTCACATTTTTGTTCGAATTGTAGTTTAGTGATATCCTCAGTTACTATAAAGGATTAAGATTGTTTTCAAGCAAAATCATCGCTGAAGCTGGGAAATATTTCGATGGAGGTAAAAATCAGAACAATTTCACAATGAAGGCATAGTGGGGGTTACCCTTCAGCCACCTTTCTCTTCCATGCTTTACGCAACATACCTTAGGGTGCTGCCCCACACGTGCTCATGTATTATAGATCAGTAATTCTCCTTCAACCCCCCTCACTGTTAACCAACTGTTCACAGAAGTAAGTGGCCAACCGGACTTGTAGTTCACTATGTTGATGGTCGAGATAAGTGAGCTGCGACTATGCGCTCTCCACCCTTTGCATCAAAAGCTGGGAAATATTCTGACGTATTTCTGCGACGTTGTTATTTGCTCAAAGTATCCAGTTTCCTCCCTCACTGGAACAAGCTGGAACAAACGTACGTGATCTTCTGCAGGCCATGTAATTCTTTTTACCCATTCAGGAGGTTTTGCCTTCACAATTGAAAATGAATGCCTGGAGCATTTTTAGTAACTCATTGAATATCTTCCCACTGTTGAAGGAGGATTCCATTTTAAGGTCGATGTCGAAGAATGGGAAACATAGCACGTCGGAAGCCAGGTGGATCCAATAGGTTGCGGGCCGGTGCACGCTTCGCCGCAAAGAGGATGCCACCGGCAACCTGGCAAGACTACTCCCGCGCCGCCCGCGCCGCCCGCGCCGCAGCACGCCTACTCTTCTGCCGTCTGACTCTAGCCGCTTAGCAGGGATAGCGTTGCGTTGACGAGGTCATCATCGATGAGACGCGTCTAACGGATAAACCAATAAACAAAAGGGTTCCATTTCTTGGTTCTTGATTTTTTCTTGCTTTCTTCTTCATTTCTGCAACACTGACCATCTCTACCTGGATTTCCCATGGGCTGCCTTCATTAGTGGCACATAACACGATAACCCCGTTTTATAGCCAAAAATATCTCTCCAAATGTTGTAGAAGGCGATATGTTGAACCAGAGGACGAAGGTTGCTCGGGAACTACATATGTATGTATTTGAACCCCGAACGCTGCAAATCTGTTAGAATTTCTTCTTTTCATTTTTTCTTTTCAAAATTAACTCGAAATTTTATTTCACAATTTGAATATTTTTTTTCGAATTTGCAAGCCAAGATTCAACATTAAACTACTCTTGACAAGTAGGATGTGTCTCCTTCTCTTCTCTGCTCACTCTCTCAACTCCTCGTCGTCTGGCCTATCGTCTAAACGACCATTCTGTTCTCATGTCATCCTTGCACCACTGTACAAACCAATTGCAAAAGATAAAAGTGGCCTGCTCTCTGTTTTTTTGTTTTTATCTCCCACAGGGATTACTTTGCACCCCAAATTTCTTTATTCACAATCTTTACCTCTTTTCTATTACGATACTGGTGAACGTGTTTTTGACAAATCTCGTACCAGCAAATGCCCTATCTGACCTGGTTTACAAATATAGTTGAAATGGTTGAGTCCCAGTCTTAAGAAAACCTTGGAAAGAAAACAAAAGTAAAGTTGCCTGGGGTATGTTTAAAGTTGGAAGGGTGAGAATCCAGTTTGGGGGCACTCCTTGCTATCTTATCCTTGGTCCTAGAGAGCACTTCTCCGGACTTTCTATCACAAGGATAAGGTAACATGCGAATGGATCATTTGTGGTGTCCACTTGACAAGTGAAGGTGGGTGTCCTAAAAACCCACGCATTCTGCCCACTTCCTGCCCAGTTGTTCCTACATGGTAGCCACCCTAGAACTCCTCCACCCTTAAATTTGGGTAGAGTGTCCGTCCCCGTGGTCCAGGACCGTTTCCTTGGTTCATGGCAGGTACAGATATGGAAGCATCCTAAGGGGTTTCCACAATACACCGACACTTATCGGAGAAATTCTAAAATGATCTGATAAGGTATCATGAGCGCATCATGCTTATCTCAACTCAATAGAGTGACCTCCTCCAAACTGGATTTTCACCGTGGGAAGTTTACTGATTCTAGAAAAATCTCGCAGAGGAGTGATATTCCTCCGGCTGGACAAAGATGCGTGCAGGATTCTCCGATTGCCCAGATTGCCTAAATGTACATGAACATTCTTTATAAGGCAGAATTTAGCGGCGGCCCTCTCCTTGCGTTTGCAAATAGCGTGTTTAAGGGCGTTTTTTTAACCATCATAGATTCCGACCAAGGAAATGTCGTGCTGCATTTTCTATTGCATCAACAGATGACCTATTGATTTGCGAATGCATCACATTGCCGTGCACGAAAGCTCTAGATTCTGCAAGGCTTGATGAATGCCCATGAGAAGGTGCTTAGGGTCCGAATAGATGGAAACGAGCTTCATCGTGTCTGGATTCGAGATTGATGATGCCGCAAATGAACATTCCAAAATGAATACCGGGCGTAGTCGTTTCCGTGTAGCACCATGCCAACGGCGTTATGATTCTGGTAGTGACGGGTTTCTGTCTTCAACAGACTCATAACTGCGCCAGTTTTTCTTTTAAATAATAACCCAGATAATTTGTGATAATTTGTTCCTATGTGTAGTCACTTTCTTGGCCTTTTCATAGAAACGATTTTCGAATCTGCAGGTTACAATCATCAACTTGTCAGTAATATGAATAATATACCGTGTCGATTTTGGAAACGACCCCACTTTGAGCCATAGCAGGCATGTTGTCCCAATAACAACTGGTTTACGGTAACATGGACGCTGGAGTCCACGGTGAGGTTAGCAGTCGAAGAAGGGGAAATATACCTAGTGGAAAGGTGGGCAGCCCCCCCCCCACTCGAATGCGGACAAATCTGCATTCTGCAGCAAGGATTACACCCTAAGCGGCCCACTGAGGCCATAACCGCTCCGCTCGCGCCGCGGCACGCCCACCCTCTCCTCGTCTGACTCTGGCCGTTTAGCGGAAAGAGCGTTAGCGTTCAAGAGGGCAGCACTGGTGAGAGTGAAGAGTGTGGAGATCAGCGGGTGGGAGAAAGGGTCCCATCTTCTTCTTGCGCCACTGACTCCCTTTATCCTTTATTTCTAATGAGCTGCGTTTTCGTCTTATAATGGGTTGCGTTTTCGTCATTAGCTCTGCTTTGGAAACCCACTGTCCAATCTATTCTATCGGTGAAAGTACCACTCAATGCCCAGAAGCTGACACAGTGCAATGGTATTCGTACAGCAGTGGATTTCCATTTTTTTGAATGGCAGCGGGGAAGGGGCATTTCTATCATGAAGATAAAGTTGCTAGTGGAAAATGTTTTTCCCTGCTCTTTGATGGGAAGATATCGAGGTGTCCGAAATTGTGGCAGACATGGGATGGGAAGAAGCCTGATGTGAGAGTCGATAACGAAGACGTCTGAAGCTCATTTCGTACATCCTTTTGAGCATTTTAGCCGTGACAAGCAAATCCGCATTGAAGTTATGGGCTCCTTTTGGAGTGAAAGATTTACGACAATCATTCACTCCAACAAATTTCACTCCATTTCTCTCACTTCCAATAACGGTCATAGTGTGTGAGAGGCCAGCGGCTATTTATTCCCTTGCTTCATATGTCTTTGAAATATCCTTAGTTTTAGAGTACGGTGATGATTTAGTCAGTGAGAAAATCATGCTATCTGCCTTTTCCAACTTGTGTCATTTTCTGATCTTCCAGATGAGCAAAAAACGGGCGTAAGGTTGTAGATAGAGAGCGGTATCGCTTTCGGTCAAGCCGTACGATCGAAAAGGGGTGTCCTTGAGTTCCTGTCTTTCTGAAACTTGCTGTGATCCTCTAGGCTCTACAACAGTTGTCTTCGGTATCATAAATGCGAGAAACCAGGGTGAAAATTGCCCGAGGAAATGGCAAGGTCGCGATGAAGATTATCGCTCTCTCGCACCCGCGAGCCGTCTGCACTCTCCGCGCGTACATTCACTCTCGACCCAACTCTTGCACAGTGGAGAGCTATGGTCGAGGAATTTCTCGACCACTATTTACCCTGCGAGGAACTATAAAACCATCCACCACCCAAGGCGGGTCCCCGCGAGTCGTTGCCTAGATCAGACGAGCATTCAAGTAGAATGAATGGACCCCTCCAACTCCATTTTCACCCGATCTCAGTCATAGTACTTCGTAATATGAGTGTTCAGCAATAGCTGCAAATATTTCTAGTTCTTTTCTCAGCCATATTTTTCTGGCTTTATTTCTTTTCAGATAGCCAACCAGTAATGACTCATATCCATGTTTCTTTATTATAATATGTCGCATTAGGATTTCCGCCCGGCTTGTTCTGACTACCGAGTGCAAAAATTACGTCAGTTTCTAGTGGAGCAGGCTGTGTTCGGCTCATTCTTCTTTTCACATAGATCACTTTTAACTAAACCAGACTTCGTTCGTCGAAAGCACAGCGAGCCCTCTCGCTTGATTTCTTCACGCCTCTTACATTTACGCCGATGTCAGACTTTGCAAATCAAGCGATTCGCTACTGGCGATTTTCTAACGTTCGCGGTCGCGTTGCGGTACAAGATAGTAGAGCGATTCACTAGCCGCAACGCGGCTGCGGACGATAACGAATCGCTCGATTCGCAAAGTCTGACATCGGCCTTATGTGGGACGCTTACTTTCATTCCTGTTCTATGTATTCACTGATTTGCTTTAATTTACTCATTTTTTATTCATTTGTTGTTGTTTTTATTTTTTTATTCTTTATTTGTTACACTGCATTAGACAGTCGACAGACAAACATTACCGACGCGCCACCATACGTCAGTGCTTGACCTTTTTGCATCATTCTGTACTCCCCATTTCGTCTTGTTTTGTCTCCTTACATGTGTTTATTTCTTTATTGTTGCTTGTTTAGCTATTGTTACAGTAATGTGCCACAAAATTATGAGAAAGGGTGCAAGCTGACACGCAATTTGCAAGCATATGCATCGGCGATTTAGCGTGGCCATGCCCACACCGCTAGCGCTACGGCACTCTCAACCTCTCCCCATCTGAGCGTCTAGCTGTTCAGCAGAGAGACCGTTGGCGTTGAAGAGGACAGCACCGGTGAGAGTCGCATCGGAAATCAAAGGTAAGGAGCAATGGTCCCAGTTTTTGGGTTTTGGGCCGTTTCTCATAGTTCCGTCATCCCTGCACCATTGACCATCTCGACCTTGTTCTCTTATTGGCTGTCTTTTCATCGTAAATTCTGCTTTCAACAGCGAAATATAATAGTTGCACACTGTCTACTGAATACTGAATACTGAGTACGTTCAATGAATCAGTAACTCGTGACAGTGCCTCCAGAACATGATTCTTTCGTGGAACATTACTGATTTATTCTTGCCGAAGAATTTTTCCCTAGTAGTTCGCTGTCAGCTTCCATTAGTTCATCTGTTGCAGTCACTACCCGCTTTGCTGTAGATGTCATCTGGATTCTGAATTCTGAGTACGTTCCAATGAAGCAGTAACTTGTGACAGAGCCTCCAGAACACGAGTTCTTTTCTTTCTGCATCTAGTCCTTTCCGTAGGTATGCCGCCGCTATGGGCGTGAATTCGCGTTTTTTGTCGTCTTTTGTTATAACTCGATTACTGTTCACTACTCTTTATGAAGACTACACAATGAGGCTCAGCTCCTCGAGTTCCATAAGACTGCAACTAGACGTGCAACAAGTAAATAAATATATGACGTAATGTCCAAGGGAGAAGATCAGGTTTATGCAACTCATTGGCTAGGAAGATTTAATAATGTGAAATCTCGCTTGCGTCCGCTTCACTTCTAGTTCGATGCCTTCTCATCCCACCCCCTCCCACCATTTATTGTATCTTTTTTTACACTTTATCCTCCTGCCACTATTTATTTTTCCTTGGTTTCTTTCATTCTTGTCTTTTTCTTTCTACGCCATCTCTTCATCTCTCATTTTGTACACTGTTGTCCCTACACGTGAACCAGACACAATGTCGCGAACGGTGTGTCCGCTCCCCGACGCTCGACCTCCAGCCGAGCTTCCCACCGAATCCACCACGCTCCTTCTGAGCACCCCCTCAGGAGAAGCGGACCAAATACCCCCCGAGGACATAGGGGCGCCCGCGGGCAGCTACAACAAGAACAACAAGTGGTTGGCGAACTGACCTAGGTAAACGTTTCTACTGCCCCTGATGTGCACACAACAACCAACTGATATGAATTAGGGTAAAACCCACATACACAACGCACTAACTCACCACCAGTTATTCGGGCTCCCTGAGTCACCTCTCTCAGAGGTGAGTTCCACCGGCTGGCGCAACGTATTAGACCCCCACGTGAGCTCGGATCTTGTGAGGGCTCCATGCGGCCGACGTGTCCTACTTGGGATGTTGTAAGGGCAGCACCCAGACGGGGAGCAGGGGGAGGACACGATCGGCTTCGTGGACAGGCACTCCACCAGCAGGGACTATGGAGCTACGTGCTCCTTCGCCTTAGCTGGCCTCATCGCGTTCCCCGGTGAACACCGGTCTGTCACCGGTGGCCAGCCTCTACGGACGTCGACCTACTGCCGACGGCCGTAGTCGAGCGACTGACTGACTGGCCTCGACCGCAGGGTGGCGTGGCCAATGGCGTGGATGCGCATTGGCATCCGAGCGCAAATGGACCGGGGCGCGCGGTGCGCCCAGCGGGCCACCCTCGCATCCGCGACACACAACTTTAGCGATTTTGTTGCACTCTGACGGAAGTTAATCCAGTTAGGCAGTTTATGCTGGCTCGATGTTTTGCCGATATCTTTTACACCATGTCGGGGAAGCTCGAAAGCATTCAAAATTGGTCCGTAGGAAGTGAAACAGATCGTCAGCCAGGCGCTCCGCCTCCAAACCTTGGGCAGATGGCTCAGAACATTACCGTTTATCTCCTTGATATAGAAAAAAGAGGAATATTATGCTGCTTTGACATCCATTCCAGTTCTGCAGTTCATTCCGTTTTAAAGGCACAGTTGGGCTCAGCCTCACTGAGATACTCAGTCCCGTGGATAGAGGTGTGGGATTAGCCTACGTCGCACCTCGCATCCCTGCTTTCATATTTGAGTGGGATTTCCACATCAATTTGATCCTGATCCTTGTCTTCAACGTCTGCCTCAGAAATAGGAACTCAGTGCAAACTAGACGACCATGGGGTTGCCGTTTTTTTCATGAGCTGTGAGAATCCCGAGTTAGTTCTCTCATAGTCAGGCCATCAAGGCTCTCGTTTCACTCTCAAAGTTCATCACCTTGTGATGGCCTCCTCAGTGAGAGTGGGCATATTGAGTTCTTTTTTAGAGGCCAACACAGGCTGCTGTTGTGCGCCAGATATGCGCCACACGCACCCAAATGGCAGGTGTGAGCTCTGCCAAATTTTGTTCAGAGGACTGCCTCGAAAAGTTCTCCACTTCACGCAACTCACAATTCCTCGGCCATCGAAATCCCAGCTGTTTCTAGGTGCAATAGTGTTCTGTTGGCTTTGTCGTGAATAGTGGATTCGATTTGGGAAAATCAAATTGTATGCTACTGCGAAAATACCGAGCTGTGGATGGAATCCTCTGCCCTGAAACTAAAGCATGACACTAAAGGAAGTAAAGCGAATCAAAAACAGTGGTATCTGTGGAAGTGAAATTGCACATAATTGCGATCCAAGCTCCACAATGACTTGCTAAAGTCAGCTGTTCTTCAGGTCTTCAGGGGCTCCATTTTCCTAGAAGAGTATAGCACCAACTCGCCAACATCAAAATCTGGAGACGCTTATGATCTGTTTAACTTTTAATGCAATTTTATTCGAAAACAATACCTAGATGCCATTCATTCTCTAACAGCAATGTACTTGAACATTCGGCGTATTTTGTGTAGATTCAAAAAATCTCTTGACTATTCTTAATCTTGGTTCCACACCGTTGAGGTCGTTTAGTGAATGTTTTTCCCAGTTTGGGACGTGAACATCACATTTTATTCTTTAACTTGAGTTTGCCATCAGCTTTCGTATCTTAAATCCGCTTCCTTTTTCTTCTAATTTTCATCCACTCTTCCCGTTCTTTGACCTTTTTGATAGGCTTTGAATGTGTTCGTACGTAAGCAGTAGAAAAGCAGAAAGATCGAATTTCAGTCGTAGTTGTGGGAATTGGTGGAAGGAACGTGCCGTCGTCTTGAATCGATCTCGCAATCAGGGTCAAGCGTGCGTTGAGGAATCCTCGA
>KZ345157.1:10424-34518 GCA_002352805.1 Teladorsagia circumcincta
TCGAGAAAGAGTAGGATCGTCCACTTCGAAGTTGTTATATCTCATGTGACAAAAATAAAGATGAAACACTTAGTCATCAAAATAAATACATAGAATATTTATCAAAAACTCCTGGCGCTTTAAATTGGAAATTGACTGCGGCAACCTCTTGTTACCGTAATTTTTGCCCACCCTGTATATAGACGAACTTATTATAGACAAACTTACTTATTTTAGTGCCTTGCCCACACCTTGTCCGATTAGTAAGCCGAGAGGCCCACCTCAAAATTACCTCTTTTTATCGGGGCATTGCCGACTCAAATGTCAACAGTTTATGACTAAAATCACAAAGAAGAAATCGTAATTTCATAAACAACTCAGTGTCCTTATCGTTTCGTGGCGAATGCATACAATTTTTTGTAGAGTAATCAATCCTAGACAGACATGCCAGGTCCATGACAAGGAACGCACATAAAGTAAACCTATAAACAGGCTCACTATATCATGGACACGAAGTCCGGCCATGATGGACCTATTAGTCAAAAGCGTGTATTGCCTCTTAATCCACCTAATCCATTCCCTTGAGTTCTGACATATGGCCTGATCGACAAAGGCGGAAGTAGAGGCATACGCCATGCTGGACCCGGACACAGACACAGAAGCTACCGCGATGACTAGCGGTTGTGAATTTGATGGTGGTGCCGGTGCTGCGCCAACGCTTGAAGTGTACGCTCCTTGAAGTGCATCTAAAATTATGAAAGGGGCCATACAGGGGTCAAGTGTTTAAAAAATGACGGATTCCTTCGATGTGGTTGAAATTTATTGCACAAAGGTTTCGGGCATGATGATGATAATGTAAACAAGCTTGCTGTCATAAATATCTCTGCACGTTGGCTTTTATTTTCGAGAACGTTTATAATTATGAAACGCACTGTAGCTGAGATAAGAATCATGGTGAAAATGCTGTCGGAGAAATTCTAAGCGAGCTAGACCCAGTTATGGTACGAGCAGGCGACTTCGAAGAGGAAAAAGGCCATCGTCGCTGCTGCGCTTTGCACCTTGGAATTCACCTCTCACTTGGCTCGAAAACTGGTCAGGGTGTACATTTACGTCAGAGCCCTCAAAGATGGGGTTCGAAAGAGTGGAGCCTTAGGAAACTGTATAGCATCAAAAATATAAAATAAGATACAAACGACTGCAGTTCGTGACTGGTCCTTCACTCAATTGGGCCGCTGTCACGGAGATTACAAAAACGTCACAATGCACACTTGTCCAGTTGAGTGAACCGTGACCAATTCTGTAACGTTCTCCGCTATGCATGCTTTTTGGAAAACGATATAAAGGGTAGCTAGGACGTTTCAAATATCGACGCGTACAGGCTAATTTTAGGACTTTCCGATGTGAAACTGTATAACTGCAGTGCTTATACTACAGTGGAGCTGAAATTAATACGAAATATGAACTCAGAGAATAAGGCAATCATTTTGTAAAACGGCAGGTAAGGCTGACCAAACATCTTGAAACAGTTGAGACGTGATTATTTCGCAATCACACCACAGCGTCGTCTATCTCACCTATAATATCCGGAGCATATCCTACCATACGGAGATTCTAGGACTGGTCAGAAAAAGAAAAAATCAGCACATAAACAGCGTTTTTGCATCTGTGAGGGGAAGGACAAATTTTGTCAGGCTCACAGCCATCAAAATGTCATCTCCCATGATTCGAGCACTTTTTTCTAACAATAGAAAATTCTATGACATTGTAGGAGGGTTTTCGACAAAGTTAGATGAAGGAGAAATCTAACCAGCGGAAAGACAAGTCGAGTCCCTAAGAGCGAACCCACACGCAATTGGCAGCGAAGGATATGCCTCCGGCAACGCAAAATGGCCGTCCCGCGCCGCTGTCGCTTCGGTACGCCCATCTCTCACCGTCTAGCCTCTAGCCGTTTGATAGAGGGGACGTTAGCGTTGAAGAGGGCAGCAGCGATGAAGGTCGCTGCAGTGCCGAAATCAACACGCAGAAAAGGGGTCAGAAAACGCGGTACCGGAAAATGGTGGCCATCACCTCGATGTGTATGAAAACTAGCCGTAATTGCACGATTATAAAAGGGCCGCAATTAGGGGGATAGCGGAATGACATGAATGTGACCAGCCGATGCAAGCAGGAAAACAGTTGGAACAGGTTGATGCACGCATGCAACTTCTAGGCAGGTTTTGCGGGTCTGTTTAACAAAAACGATGCAATGGATAGAGGCGCCTCAACGCGCATACAGGTCGCATGTGATCGAGCCCTTCCCAAGCCACTCCGTCCTCCTTCTTCACGAAATTCGAATAGACTCCATAGGATGTTTTAGAAAGATAAGAAGTCGAGCTGTCCAACGGATGGCTTCTGCACATCATCTGGTACGCCTGCAGTACACCTCAAATCGGGTAAGCACGTCGAGCTGTGAAACATCTCGAACAGCATGGCACTTTGAACTTACAAGATGTTTTCTAAATGTTTTTGTTAGCTGACGCTTGTCATTTGTCAACTGGCTGTACAAATCCGATTAAGAGAATGTGGGGAAACCAGATGGATAAAATCGATGAGGCAAACAGACGAAGAGAGTTCGCGTAACAGCTGAACCTTGTCAACTGAAATACTGCGCAGTGGAATTCGTAGCTTTCAAGTCACCTGCACTCGAGCTACAGAAAAGAAAGCAAATGAGAGGAGCTGATGAGTGAAAAACAAGTGCGAGTGTCCCAGAACAAAAGGGACATCGCAATTCGCATTGCGTATGGGAGAGTCCGAAGCGCTAATTTGTTACACCATCGGCCGTACGCACTCATAACTATTAAACTATGCCTCATTAGTCACCAATCACCATGCGAATGTCCTCCATAAAACCATCCAGTCTATGTGTCCTTGCTAGGAGAACGCCATTTAGCAAATGAATCGTACAAGTATGCGATCGTGAATGTACTAAGTTTTTTATTCGGCCTGGTTCTACCACTTTGAGAACTTATCCCTGAAAAACACAAAAGGTACGGGAGCCAGTCACTCTTCACACTTGAACGCCACCATTTCGTGAAGGTTGGGGAGGGCGGTGAGATTAGGAAACCTAGAGCGACTAGAAAGAGCACAACCCATACTGAATGCCAGAATACATCAACCATATTCAAGCAGAAAATGAAAAATTGAATTATTTGCCCAAGGAGGAATCTGAGTCGACAGTTCAAAATCGATTCATGCCCATTACACATGAAGGTTTAAACGACTCAAAGGGCTACCGGAAATTGCTTTCACTACTCTTCTTTATTCAGCAGCAATTACGCTTAACTACCCCCTATAAGTACCTAGTTCTTGGACTTTTGGCATGCACTGGTGAAGAAAATTGTATCTTGTGACCCATACTTTCGGGACGCAATGTGGCTTGGAGGGGGGTGAGGGGTTCTTGTGAAATAGCCACGGGAATAGCACAACGCTCCCTCCCAAGACTAAGCCCCGGAAGAGAAGAGGAACTTCGGTGTGCGGAAGGAACTTTCGTGTTCTCCGGAGTTCGTCCCTGCTGCCTAGGCTTACAATTAGTCTCACGATCAGAGGCCAGTTTACAGTGTCCCCCCCCCCACGAGCCGCATTGCGCCCTTTGGAGTTCAAAAAAATTGGCATTGCACACCGCAATTTGCTTGATTTTGTGCATGCTATGTCAACGGCAATAAGAGCGGGATCGAACTGATGTGTTGCTGCGCTCGTGAAAGAAGTGGAGATGTGAGGTGGACGCCAGTGTGAAAAAACGGGATGAAACCGTCAGCAAGGCAAAAATAAAGCCCCTGTCCAGTAGGGACAAAGTGAAACATCCCTGAATTGTGGGCGATGGTACGGCAGTGTGGGGACTTACAAGGGAGGTCTTTCAGGGCGAGCCGCGCTTCTTGGAAACAGTTTCTTGCATATTGTAGGGACACATGTATGGACCACAAAAGCATGTTTCTTCTACATTGAACGGTCTTAGTAGAGGCAGAAAAAAGGTAAATGATATTCTCCATTGTTCGATCCCCGCGGCGACTAAATTTTGCAAACAATGTCGGCCACCTCTTGCTGACTTCAAAATGGTCCTGACGATAACATGACATCTGATTTTTCATTTAACGCAATTTGGCACCAAACCGTAAGCGTCAACCCAAATGCGAAATTTAGTCGCCACTGGGGATCAAACCGTCAACACTATTTCATGCTTCTTTTCCGGACTGCTAAAACCGCTCATCGAAGATGAAACACGGTTCTGCGGTCCCTACTGTGTCCCTACCATATGCGGGGAACCGTTTTGAAAAATGGGGCTTGCCCTGAAACACCCCACCCCTTGTTGGCGCCTCAGCCTTGTTGAGTCGTGGACCATCTGAATAAATGCTCTGTGCTACCTCATATTTCTCGTTCAAGAGCTTCATTTCACCCGAAAATCTCGAACCTTATCTGTCGCGTCCGCGACGTCGGAGGCGGGGCTCCGCCCTTGACGCCGTTATTAGACTCCGCCCATAGGCTTCCTCACTTCTGTGCTTTCATAGTGTGAAGAGTGCTAGCATAAAAGTTAACCACTGAACCGCGTGAATAGTTTTGTACTGGAGGTGCTGCACATTATCTTCTTTCTGAGATACGTCGTTCTTATAGGCCGCGCTAGGCAGAAACGAAAAGGGTCTGCGATTTCTGACCGCATTTGTATGTTTTCCAGAAAATGCAGCAGGAAGAGAACTGGGTAGATTTGACATAAAACTACGACTACGTAGCAATATATATTACCAACAATGCTTCAAGTAATACGGTAGTGGAATTAGTGATTGCGATTCTGATTGCTTTTTTGCACATGCGAAGGTGTCCACCCCCTGGAAATCTAATATCTTGAAATCGATTTTCATCCAATTTTCAAATGAAGGCGATATTCTTAGAGGCGATATCCGTGGGAGCTTAATGCTGCGCCTTAATGGATTGCAAAAGCCTATCAAACATAGCCCTGGGTGCGCCAACTTGTTGGGTTAACCCTTGGATTCCTTTGGAACCAAGCGTAATCCCATAATATTTATTACTCTACGTGTCACAATCAAAAATAAAAGTTTTGCAGAATCCTTTCTGGAGTTCTTCTCTGTTTTGCTTCTGCAATAAGTTTTTGGAGCCCAAAAGAGTTTCAACAATCAGAGCAATCCCATACTCTTGATCTTCGTGTTGCAGTGCACGCTATGTAGCTCTTTCACCCATCTTCTCACATCTATATCTGAGGGGGGGGGGGGGAGGGGCATTATAGCAACACCCCCAGCAGAAGTCGCGTCGAAGAATCTATTTAGTGAGTAATATAGAGTAGTCCTCGAGTTTCACAGATGTGCCGTTGTCGCGACTCGATAGAGTGCGACGCTAGGGTCTTACAAAGTCAGCATTTGGCGACCAGTCGTAGCGTTTGGATGAGATACCTCGCGCTCATCCCACGATCCGCAGCGTGAACTACAGCGCTGCGCCTAATTCAAATACGCGTGGGTTAGTGTAGCCATGGAGCATGCAAGTCCGTACAACTCGTCCGGCCCGCCCTTCTTATTCGGGGAGGAGATACTTGTGAATGGCTTCGTCGACGGTTTTCTCTTTTTCTCATTTTCAGTCAACACAGCATGCATAACTCCATTATTGACCGATGTAAACCCGCAACTTTCATATGGGGGTGTTGATTTGACTGCCTGTGATGAGGGAAGAAGAACATTTACATGCTGTCAAAAGGATGGTTAACATGCCTCGATTCCCGAAATGTCTAATGAGCGACATGTTTCCTTGAATATAAGCAAAGTGAGCAATACGTTGAATCATCTGGAAACACTGAACCGGAAGACGATGAGCAATTTCCCATGGAAACACTACTGTTGAAAAGGCAGCGATATTCATACGCACAATCGATAGTACTCCCAAGCTTCAGCTTGATAATTCTCCATAATTCAATGCCTATTCCCAATCGAAAGGAAAAATAAAAATGCGAATAAATCAGAATTCAAAGGCAATAAAGCGGCACGAAAGCGATGTGGCATGCAAATAGAAAGATACGTTTGCTGGACGGTTTCTTCGCTGCTATAGAAACTGCCCGACAGATCGGCACGTTGGCAAATAATTCTGTTGTTAGTAAAACGAACAACTACGTAGCTAAAGTAGTATTTCTGTTACTACACTGTACAAAATAAAGATTACGACAGGGCGCCAAAGTATGCTCCCTGATGGGATTGAGGTGGCGTGAAAGAGAACTTCGTGACGCTCACACTATCCTTCTTTCCCAACATCCTCCTCACGGCCTTCTAAAAATCCGCTAAACGAGCCTAGCTGACCTCTTTTATATGACCCTCTTTTCAAAGCAATGTAAATACGCTCTAATCCCCCGGATTCTGTAGCGCATGTGTGGCCCTGTCTACTTCGCTGTATTTCATTCTACCTACAATTAGACTTCCTTGCGGCCCTTTCCAAGAAGAAGGCAGGGAGTTTTCGAGCACGCGCACTACAAAAAATGATGCCATAATGGAACGTTAATCTTGTGTTTACTTTGAAGCCAATGTTCGGGATCAGGTGCTAAGAGGTAGTTCCTCCTAGTGTTAGAAGGAGAGGTCAAGAAGCTCAGGAACAGCGACCCCGCCACGAATGTGCGCAGCAAGGGCACTTAGGCGTTGCCTTTCGATGCCGCCGCGGCTACTCTACAGTTGCGGCATACGTGGTGTTTGCGCCCTCTCGCGTACGACTGCTCTCTTGCGTTCTCCCTCTCTTCACAGCGCTGTGTCTCTCCGTCACACCACGTCCGATCTCACAAAAGGACTTCCTGTATTCTCTTTCATGCCTTTTGTTCTTTTCTTTTCACTAAAACCCGTGTCTTTAACCCGTGCCCCTTGTAATGCGTATGCATATGTATGCATAAGTAAAACTTTCATTACAAAATTCAAAAACCGAACTTTTGTTGTCGGCCTGAGTCTCATACGAGTATCAAGATCTACGCGTGAAAGGCAGAGAACGTCTAATGAAATATTATCATCACGTGAGACTCTCTAAAAATGCTGCACATGTACTGAAGAAGGCTGATAATATAAGTGACTTGAAGGCACACTCCGCGATAGCCGCATCAAAATAATGGGCTCATAAATGAACTGGGGATGCTAAAAGAATTGCCACTGAAGAAGAAAAAGAAAGGAGTCACCCGAAGGCAGCGATTGCGATAAGGAGGGAACCTATCAGGCACCACACGAAGCAGTTACCTGGCTGCCAAGAAAGCCAACTGCGGCAATTCTACGATGAAAGGTGCACTGGATGCTGAGCAGGACTTTGAAAGCACTCCGCCCATAAAAGCGATCCGCCCACCAGCTCAGTTGGTAATTTGGACGAGCGGCGTTGCCAGCAGCCCTACAACTGGAGCAACTTGATTGGAGCGTCATTTAGCATGGTGCCACCAAACCCGTTGTGGTGAACGCGTTCATACGTCCGCTTCCTGAGCTGTTACCTATTCATGGGTGAAAACCAACGGCCAAAAAAGGGGTCTCGTTTTTTGCGTTTTCCAGCGGATTCCTCTGCTTTTTCGTCACTCTCGTATCACTGATCATCCCCACGTTTCTTTTAAAGCCTTTCAGAAATATCGTAATCGTTGCCTTCAAATTAGGCTCGTTTTTCTCCAAGCGGTGATGGAGTCTCATAAAGAAAGTCGAAGGTGCTACGCTGTGAGAGAACGGCAGATTCATGGTCAGATGGGAGAGGATCCGATCTGGATATCGCAGCGGTGGGCGCATATGATTTCTTAAGGGGAATGACTTCATAGCTGAAAGTTTCAAGTCCTCAGCAAAACTTTCCAGGCGCTCTTAGCTACGCAAATGGCCCAATCTCTAAGATCCGGAAAAAGCAAGTTTATTGAAGGCAACTATTTGTCCATTGTTCCAATCGCGAAGTGTGCCTTTGATTAGCAAAACAAGAACATAAATCTTTCTAAATGGTCAGGACTAGTCTCTCGCGTTACCGATGGTACTTAGTTACGCACAGACCTGGTCATGAACATAAATTCTTTCTAGGTAAAATGGGAGCGGGAACAAATTCGAACTTCGTTCAGGGAGAATGTCGGCTCCTCGCATCGTTTCTCGACATTTTGCTCAGTCCGAGAATTTCTCCCTTTCAAAAATTTAATTTTCCTTAAAAAGCTCTGCTTTTTCTCCTACCAGTCCCGATTCCCTTCGTTTGCATTGCGTTAGACCCACACGACGGAAAATGTGCATTGAGCGGATAGATTCCAGTCAATTTTTGAGGTTGAGAAAAGTGAAAAGCAGATACACATGTATTTGTTCAAATAAGCAATGGAAGGGTACTAAAAGAAACGGAAAGGTGGGAGGGCTAAATTGTAAAGGCGGATTCCACGATGAAAATGCATCCCTTTGGAAATGCAAGTAGAGATGGGCAGTGATGCAAGAAAGGGGAAAAAATCAAGAAAATCGGCCTGAATTCCGAGATATGGAACCTTGATTTCCACATTGATGCAACTCTCATTGGTGCTGCCCTCTTCAACGCTAACGCTCTCTCTGCTACAAGGCCAGAGGCTCAGCTGGATCGCGGGGGGGGCACATCCTTCGATGCAAACTGCGCATCGGTACACACCCTTAAAAGGTCCGCTTTTCCCTCAACTGGTTAGTTCTACCTTCTCTGACCTTCTTCCTTCTCGTGGAATCCTCTCTTGAAAGCACGAGACGCGATTATTTGCCAATTTGTTCGAATTCTTCAAAATCAAACAAGAAGTGCGACAAGGAACTATAACGGAAAAAGGAAAAACGTTCGAAAAATACTTGAATGTTTTGAGAGGTCGACGACGGAGAGGTACAGCGCTATGAGGAGAGGGAAAACGCGAGAGAACCGACGAGAGCGCGCAGATGCCATGCGTTATTGATGATGATGGCTGCGGTCGCAGCGCTCAAATGGAGGCATTAGCTCCTTCGTTGCGTTTTCAAGAAGCGACAGTACCACCACCCATGTGAATGGGGGCCCTACTACCTCACTTGAGGAATTAATTCGTCTAAGATTTCGATCGGATCTGCGTCTTCAGGCATATTTTGCATTTTCAGCTCCTCGACATTGTGACCTGATTGGCTCGGAGTGGAGAATTGTTAAGAAAAAAAAGGCCCGTAGTGAACACGAGGGGATTAAGCGATTTAACGTAGCCCGAATGGCATAAATCAACTCCGGGAATATGAGTCGAACATCACGCTAACGTCAAAAACTCAACCAGTGACGACCGCTGCACTTTTTTTTTCGTACAATATTACAAGAGTGCATGGGTGGAGGTGATGCAATGGTAAGTACTAGAATCACTTACAAGACTACTCGATCCGAGGGCCAAGTCTCGAATCGGTTCATCCCCTTCGCAAATGAAGCCCTCTGGATAACTCGCGATTAATGCGATTCGGCGATTATGCTGGAAGGGAAGCATACGTGTGGATCTGAAAACAGCGATTATGCGATGATACAATTTTATGAGTAAACTATTCGGCGATTGTGCTAGATGGATTGGATACATATCGATGGAAAGGTGTAAGTCGAGCGACGAACAAACCATCTCCATCATTTTGAGGAGTAATTGCGGCGCGATCATATTGTTGGTCTCCGAATGGTCAAATGGCCGGTTTCTGAAATCGCTCGATCGCCAAATCGCTTAAAGCAACAGTCCGAGCAGGGTCGAAAAGGGTGTGGCGGCCAAAGGTTGAACCGACTTTGCCAGCCGTGGAGATTCGTTCACGATCATGATTTGCATCGTGAATCGACTTCAAATAGTCCCTGTGGTTCCAAAACGATCGCAAATGCCCCCGCGGCCAGTCACGCGATCTTCACGGGTGGCAAGAGGAGGTGCGACCTTCGGCTGCCACGCCCACTTCGACCCTGCTTGGACTGTTGCTTTATCGCGAGACAGCATCGCTAGCGAGCCCTCCTCTCTCTAGACGTCAGTTTCAGCTTCGTTTGCGAAAAACCACTCATTTGATTCCCCGGCTGATCTGCGCGAACAACTGGAAAGGTTTCGAAATTCCCTTTCCCCAAATGAATGCCCGAAGTCATTTTGCAAAGATACCTCGCCACGATTCGGCAGAAATAGGCTGGATAGGCACAATTGCTTTCGGAACTCCCTGCGATTTCCAGTATAACTGGAATGCGTGGCACAAAGGAGATGATACAAAGCAAAATGCTTCCTCCTTCTACTTTTCATGTAGGTACAAAATATAAAAGATTTGAAAAGAGCAAAGTATCACAAAGTGCGAAGCACTTGCGCTGCACCCGCGCCTCGTAAAATGTTGCAGCTATAGAAAAAAACGCCTCTAATTAAGCTGCAAAAAACCACCCTGTCAAGAAACAGTTGCCCCTTCATATCGGATAAAAAGACTTCCCATCATTTTTTCAAACCCCTATTTGTCAGAGCCGCCACTTTCTGTCTCTGATTTCGTAACGTCGTGGACAAAAAGACGAAAAGAAAAGCACTCCAGAGAGGAAATGGGCCTGACGGAAGTCCATTGAGATGGAAGAAAATTGTTATGGCAGCCAATGCTCGGGTGCAGCCAGCACTCTAGCATGCAGAGACGGGTGCGTCTGTGCAGAAGGACATTCGCTGCTATTCTGGGCAGCTTCACGTCATCGTTCATCTTCGTTTTTATCAGATAGAAAGGCAAATCCATTGAGTCGCGCGCGTTTTAAAGGCACGAGTCAGGATTGAGTTACTGTGTTATTTTGTCCGAAAATTAGGCAAGAAGTGCAATGAGGAGCATTAGTGGGGGGAAAAACAAAAGGCATAGAAAACAGTAAAATTTCCCTTGTAAGGTCGGCCGTGGTATGACGGGGAGACACTGTGCTGCGAGGAGAGGGAAACGACGAGATAGTAGCTGTATGCGAGAGGGTGCAAATACCACGTATGCACAAGTGTGCTGCCAGCACGGCAGCACACAAGGCAAGTCCTTAGCACCGTTGTCCTGCACTTTAAATCGCGACAGTGTCACGCCTCCTGCGCTTGGGACCCCTCTATTTCACATTAAGAGCGTCTGGTCTTGGAACCTGATTCCGAATTGCTGCTTTGAGTACCGCAGAGCTGTAGGGCTTCTGCTTCCAACATCAGGCTTCTACTCAAGCTCCAAAGGCCGGCTGCGCAAATCTTTACTGCTTGTGTGATGGGGAGCACCGCTGCGTCTAACACATGGGCTGAAAGTTGAAACATAGCTCGAGTTTCGCAAAAGTCAAGTCAGACCTATCACCCTTTCGAGGTTGTTAGTTGGCGCTCGACACGCAAGGACGAAAACACTATGGGTGATTTTGCATCGGCTGTCGCCTGCGAGTCATTGCATCAACCCTCCCTTTCGAAAAACAGAAGAGTATCATATACACATACACCATAATGAACGACGGTCTCCAAGTAAATCTGGTTAGTACTGGTTCATATTAATGGCTGGCATTATTTTTGGTAAATGGTAGTTGTAATTAGTGACAACTCATAGAACACAACTGCAACAGGCTAATCTTTCATTGGCAGAAAACATTTACTGTTTGTGGAGGCCGTTGTCACTTGCGGTGTATGGTCTGCACCCGACGCTCTTCTCGTTTTTTGATTGGGGGGATATACAGGGTGGCTACTAAATATTGGCGCATGGTTTATTGACCATATTTTTACAAGGAGCAGCTATTCCACATTCATAAGTTTATTTTTATATACAATAAAACATGACAATACTTTACTACAGAAGGTGCTCGAGGTGGCTTCCTTTGGTAGCGATACGGGGTTCAAGTCTCTTCTCAACTGACATCACGGTGGGCCGCTAAAAGCTGACGTCGGAATCCTTTCACGCCTTCTCGAAGGGAGCCTCCAGGTAATCCAAACTTCGACGTTGCATAGAAGGCACCTTCTGCTAAAAAAAGCCTCATATCGCGAAATTCATTGGGTTGAAATCGGGCGAGTTAGATGGTCAAATATCTTGTGACCAGCGACCTGGAAAACGGCACACAGCTCCAGCGTAGATTTTGCGACATGTGCAGGCGCCCAATCTTGCTGAAGAGTACAGTGACGTCTACTGAATGTCAAAACAGTCTACGGACGGAGAATATCACCCGAAACTGTTTTCCGGTACATTTTGGCGTCAGTTTTGACGGATTTTTCCACAAAGACCAGCGTTGTCTCGGTTCCAGAAGTCACTCCTGCCCAAACCATGACAGGTTCCGGAAAACGGCTCCCTGTGTGCACGCGACGTCGAGCAGAATGTCTCCTTGTCAAATCCAACAACTGCTTCTCGTTTTGAGAATTATGTGCCACTTCCAGTGTGAAGATCTCATGAGAGGAAGTCGACGCCAACTGCTCGCGGCCCACGGTGATGTTAGTCGAGAAGAGACTTGAAGCGTGTATCGCTATCGAAGGAAGCCATTCTGAACACCTTCTTTAGTAATGTATTGTTATGTTTTATTGCACACAATAGTAACCTTCCGAAGATGTAGTAGCTTCTCCTTGTAGAAATATTTTCAACGAACCATGCGCCAATATTTAGTAGCCACCCTGTATGTATGCCACAACGCATTCAAATACCGCTGCGAATCTGAATGGAGCGAGGATGCGTGGCTCACTCCGAAAAGGAAAGGTCGACACCAAACATTCGGTCATGTAATTTTTAGTAATCATTCACTTTTCAAAATAGTTGGAAACTTTGTAGGCAGCATTGAAAACATGTTAGCTTATGCTTTCAAAGTAACTTCACCAAAGGACATTTCAAATTTCAAGGTCAATGGATGAAAAGTAAGGACCTTATTCATGTAATGATTATCGCTGATTATGAATAAGTTTACTAAAAATAAATGGAAATAAATGGAACAAACACAGAAAACAACTCCAGAAAACTTTGAAAATTCCTGGCAAATTGCAACGGACAGAGCATCGTGAGCTCCAGAATTCGAGCCCTGCAAGACAATCGTCATGAAAAGGCCGGTAATCTGATAGGAGGTGGAGAATTTCAAGGAAATGAATATAGGAGTAGAAAGGGGGCGAGACAGCGCTAACGAACGAGAGGGCGCTATTTCCGTAGTGGTCCATCCTCTGAGAGCGAATCGCTTCGATGCCTGAAAATGGCCCACTACCGAATCAATACGAGAAATGGAGCACTCCCTCTCGTCTTATATGGCATTCATTGTGTGTGTGCGTTGGTGAGTGCGAGTCTGCCGGACTTCTGGCCCCAGAGGTCTCTATAAACAATGCAAACAAATCAATGAAAGGGCTGCAATGGCGTTGGCAATAGGACAAACGCCGCTCCACAGCCAGCCTCATAGCGCTCAGCCAGGCATAAGTGAAGGGCTGGAAATCAATGCTGGAAAGAGTGGAAGTTGAAGAATCAAAAAGTGCGGTCGACATGAATCGCCCACGCGCCGAACGCGCCACGCATTTGACGCTCTTTATGTTCCACCACGATTGCTGATCTGCAGAGCTATTTTTGGCGCCGGGCTCCAGAAGATCAGTCCAAAGCAAAGAATATCTTCAGAACGACCTTCACAATTTGAGTGGGATGATTTTCACAAGAAGGTTCCCCAAGCAGTCTGATTCTCGAGGCTTTACCTAGTTTCGATGCCTTTAATCTCGCGGTTGCCACTTCATTAGCCTTTCCTGCCACCCTGACCTAAAATTGGCTAGAGGGTTGCTTATAAATACAATAAGAAACAACAATACTAGTGCATGGTAAATAAGATGCAACAGCCTTCTTATGTGCCTATATGTTGTAATTTTCCGCTTTGAAATATGAATAGTGGCGATGTGATGTGAAATGTGCCGTAAATGACAAAGGAGAAAGGCTGCTGGCTTTGTAAAAGTAAGTAATTAGATCAAGCGAAGGTGTAATTATCGATGGAATTGGAGGAGGGGAGCATGAAAATCAAAGCAAAGACATCATTGTGTATACCCTTAGATGACTAGTGCAACCCCCTTAAGGCTCAAAATATGCGGCTACGCCTTCTCGCCGCGCGATGGGCTTCCTGTCGGGTACCTTATGAATTGCCGTTCACGCTAACCATGGACTACGTTACCATATTTTCCTCATACTCACAATTAAGTAATCTTATACTATATATTGAGGAGGGAGCAGGACTAACCGCGTGATCAGAAGTATAGGCCCATGTTGCACGCCTGAGCTTGCAGGACTAACCGCGAGTAGATCTTTACCGAGGCAAATCCGTACCCTGCAGAAATCGAAGGAAATGATTTTATAACCAGGTCAGACCCAGGTTGTCAGGCCTCCTTCGGAGCATACCTCTCCACTTCGTTACCATGTCTTTAACATTGCGATTTTAGTGAATGCAGTCTTATAAACATGTGTGAGATTCGAAAGACGGTTACCCTTTCATTAGTACTGGTAAGTGGACCAAATTATTCCGAAGCTCATGAAATTTAGCATATCTCCAATGAATCACATGAATCTTTGAGAAAAGGTGCACTAAAATACAGAAATCATGGCTGAGTATTCGGAGATGAGCAAACCAGCCCTTTTAGCATTCTGCTGGGGCCGCATGCTGAATGTTGGGGAGGGGATGGGGTCCCCCAGATCGGAGAGCTCCTTGAATTCGGTCCTTACGGTAGAAGTGATGACTGAAGTGGTGCACTACGCCCAGCAAAGAACTTCAAGGTGAGGTTCAAAGGACCGAGGTGAAGTAGTCCGTTGATGGTCAGGGACCCCATTTCCTCCCCAAAATTCAGCATACGGCCCCAGCAGGAACACCAGAAGAGCTGGTTTGCTTACATCGGTCTTCCTGATGGATTACTGCGGAATTTATCCTGGAAGAACGTAAGGCCGCGGACCCTACGCGCACGGAAATAATCATTACAATCGTAAATCACATGTTTTTGATTACATGTTTTCTGGAAATCGTGATTCTGGCTGGTAAATGCGAAAGGCAAGGAGATGAAAAAACTTCTAGACTCAGTGTAAAAACTGAGAAGGGGGATGGATTCCAGAGAGAGAGCGCTCAAACGCAATGGCTGCATCAACGAATGGGAGAGCAGACGCCTAGAAGACCCCAACGATGATTCCAATTAGATCGTTATTCACAGATTATTAAAGATTGAAGATATCCGCCATTTAGAGCGATAAGCAGGACGGTGATGAATCGATAGCAGCCAGGCAGCGAGAGCACTGACATCAGCTCAGCTCATGAGAGTCATGTAAACATGAGCACAAAGATCGTCTTCCAGCCGTCACTGAACGGGCAGCCGTTTGTCCTGCAGCCGCGGCGACGATATCCCAACAGCTGCTGCCAGCCTACTCGACCAGACCAGAGGGGAGCAGGGTGAACCGTCTTGCGCTTGGAACTGTGAGAGTTAGAGTTTGGATGTGGTTGTGCCATGAATTTTCTTACGCTGGAAAAACCATCCATCCTGTAAACAAACAATTTTCTAGATGGGGCGACACCCCCCCCCCGTTCCTCCACCTCCCCTACAAAATCTGTTCAATCACAGGGGGAACAATTTCACAAAAGCTCTTAGAAAACTCGCACGCAGTCGAAGGAGGGCGCTATCTATTCTGTGTCTGAATTCATGAGCGTAATGGTAAAGTCTCAAGGATTCGAAAGAAACCGGCTCCGAATTCAACCAGAACTTTTGACTTAGGGCTACTTCTTCTTACGAAGTCGATGTCCGTGCGGAATCGGTTCTAAGGTGACAGGTTTGAGACAACCAGACGCGCGATTAGTCAGTATCCCTCCTAATCCACCCTAATCCGCGTTCTTGTGTTCAACGTTGAAGAGTGGCATCATCTCAAAGATTAGTATTGAGCTGTCTCCACACGCTGACTGTGGAAGTTCTGAGGCGTCAGGATTAAGGCCTTATGAACATGAAGCGGCTTGATGGCCATGAAGAAGAGTGGGGAAGAACAGAAAAACTTTGGTTTGACTGGAACGCTAACTTCAAAGAAAAATCGGGAAATAAAAGTAAACAAAAAGTGCAAAAACAGAGGCGGTGGATTTTTGAGTAGAAAGAAAGAGAAATGGCAAGGTTTTGATTGACGGATGACTGATTAAGTGCAAGAAAGACAAGAAGAATTCAAAATCTCCTGGCAATGATCAAAACAAGCAAGCACCTGGAACAAAGTGCATAGACAAAGAAGGTTTAATTACAACAAAGGAGCCAGCTCGTTAGTAGTAGAGCCTGATATGGACAAAATCGAAATTGCTGCCGAACGTTAGCTTCAAGAACTGAACGTTGTAACACAAAGCCGCTTTCATAACGCATACGCTGCTACTCAGCTTACAAGGGAAGGATGGCAGGTCGAAGTGACCGTTCAAAATTAAATGTCCATCACTTGATGCGTCTTTGAACGCTGATTCCAAATCTTCCTTCCAAATCTGTTAAACGATTCTGCTAACGGAGTTATGAAGCAAAACAGCGTAGCGTTAGTGGTCGGGACTCACAGTGAAAATGTCGAAGGATCGGTCCCTTATCGTGATTGCTGTTTTGCTTTCTCCAGGATTTCAGTTAAATAAGCCAATTCGCCGCTTACATGAAGAATGGATAACAGTAAACACAAGAAGGGACCGATACTACGATGTTCTGACTGTGAGTCCCGCCCACTGCCGTTGCCCTGTATAGCTTCATGACTCCGCTCAGAAAATCGTTCAGCAGATTCGGAAAGCAGATTTGGAATCAGCGTTCAAAGACGCATCTAGTGGTATACATCTCATTTCAAACGGCCACTTCGACCTACCATCCTTCCCTTGTTAGGTAACTTGATGGAATAGGGAAATGAAAGCCATAGTCTCCATGCCCGTCTCTCTTGAAACCTCGGCATTTTTCATATGTGTTGGTGCTTCTGTGCCTAACAGGTTTGTTATGATGGAATTGGAATGGGAAGAACATCCGAAGAACGGTAAACTGGTACTTTACCGTTCTTCGGATTTCCGCACTATTTATAGTCATGGGGATGAGTTGTAACTTCCGGTAGGTGTGGCTTTGCAATGAGCGGGTTGATGACATTGCAAGACGTTCCGAAATGCTTTCAGGCCTTTGAAAACGACGAAATTGTCGAAACGTCAGGCAATAAATATTCCCTCATAAAAAACCTGTCAGGCACAGAAGCAACAACTCATTCGAAGAAAGCCATAGGTTTCTAACATCTCAAAGCGCCACTGAATAGGACCAAACAAGCTGAGTCTAGTTGTACAAATTTTTGTGAAGAGAAAAAAACAAACAACCCAAGCTAGAGCGAAGGAAAGAACCGACTGAAACTGGTGTTTTCGAAGTTTTTACGAAGAGTCAGGATGGGTATGAATGTTCTAAATTTGCTTGTACTCATATGGATAGAGACATGTGAGTTGTATGTTCACAACTCTACGGGATGGCACTCTGAGGACAGGGTTGCGCGTAACGATCTCGCATAAAAAAAAGCCCGTTCTTCTTCACTTGTCCGGATTTTCTCCATGACTCAACACCTCCCTTATAGTTTGTCACTTTCGCAGAAATAATACTCATTACCTATGATGAAATAATGAAGGGCTGAAGGCTACTATTGGAAAGAAAATTAAAAAGATGCCGATATACACTTATAACGGCCGTTACCAATGTGATGGAAAATTATGGAGTTTTATCAGAATTTTGATCCTATACAATCAACCGTTGGGCATTAGGGCCTCACAAGGCAGCCGTGGTGCTCACTACAAGAATTTGATAGCTTCCTGTACACACTAGTGCTCTTTGATAAGTACCACTAATAATATTCCTCGCGTTAGAAAACACTGAGAAATGCCTCCTGTCAACCATGACTAACAAATTTAAGGACCAATTTCAGTTTCGAGGCTTGCCATTAGGTATCAAAAGATGTCTAGGTGTCAGATTGAGTGGGATTGTATTGAAAACGCACCCAACTCAGCCTAAGTAGCAAATGAAAAGTCTGGAATCAACGCGAGGCTTCTGTTGGTGAAACGAATGCATAGAGGATGAGAGAGGTAATGGTGGATGGTTGCGGATGTGAAAGTGAACGAGGCGGTTAGGCGACGTCTGGTCGAGTGTCGCCGACAAGAACGAGAGCGAGCCGAGTTGTTTTTTTCGACGGCATTTTGACGACGCATCTAAGCATCTTCTATACTGTTCACGTTCACAAACAGCACTTGAATTACCTATTCTATATCTCTATTTTTAGCGCGCCTACCGCGTGGTGCCCCATGAGCATCACGAGGCCCCTCGACGGAGAACCGTTCCGTAATGGAACGAAGAAAATGAGCACATCACAAAACTATTCTGTGATAGAACAGATGTTCTTAGGAATTATTTATTTGGCATTTTTTCTAATTTCTAATATCATCAGTATCTTCTTTGACACAAAAAACATCATATATTTTAATACTTTCATAAAACAGCAATTTTTTGGTCACCGATGATGCAGGTGGCAAAAATGATTGGAGAGGGTTGTTCACAGTTTACTGGTGACCTCTAAGAAAAGGAAAGGCCATGGAGGAATAAGGCTCGGTACCTGATTAATTGACTTATCGATAAAAACAGCAAGAACTAGACAATGTTAATTTTATTCTTCCGAGCACCCTCACAATTCCTCTGAAAGCTGTTCCAAATTTTCATACTGCTGCGAAACGAAGAAGTCAAACTTTTGGAAACAAATGGAGATCAATTCAAATAAAGTGCAATGGGTAACCCAAACCCTGCTCGAAATTACCCGTTTGCCGAGGCCTTGCCTGACTCTCTTTTCGAAGTGAGTAGAAGAGTTTTTCGAAGAACCAGGAGAAGAAGTGATGCTCTCCACACATTAACAAATGTAGCTGACTGTACTCTTTCCTCCGTTTTCTGACCGGTAGGCAGCCTTTGCAGCAAAGGGCTAGACAGCAATTACGTTAAAGAACGCGAAAGCATACGAAGTAATGCGCTGCAATAAAATGAGTAATAAATGGTTGAGTGGTACCAAAGCCATCGGCGGTTACGACAACATCTCCGAGCTCGGAAAGCCAAGACGAGAGACTCTTCGGACTCTCTTTTGCTCGAGACGAGGTAAATTTGATTGAAATGCCGGAAAATTTATATGTTTATTGACAGACGTAGACAGAGACTTAACAACAACATGAGCACGAGAGGAAGTACGCAGGAATAAATACCCAACATGAGACCCTGCCGGTGATGGGTATGAGAACGACAGAGCTACTCACTGGAAAATCGAATAGAAAAGGATAAAAACATAGTGAAGCAGGAGGTGAGGGAAAGGCAGACGGAAAGTGAAAAAGACATCTACGATGGTATCAAATAAAAATAATTATCATGTAGTCGCTTGTAAGCTCTCAACAAGCGATATTCTTTTTGCCGAGTTGCTAAAGGAGGTCATGGAGAAGGGCAGGTTGATGTTCCGGATTGTTTCGATAAAAGATACAAGCTTCGCGTAAAATCTATGCAGAGCACTGAAGAAGGAATGAGAAAGCCAACAGTCAGCATTTCCCATTATCTTATTCAACATTGGCCACAATGCCATTAAAATTGCAGTAGTTTTTAAATACATGTACACACAGGGGGAGAGGGGGAGGGGGGACAAAGAAGAACCACTTTCATTCGCCCACTCTCAACAGTCAGCCACACTTTGTTAAACTTTGACCTACGTGTTTCTACCTAATCATTGGTCCCGTACTCCAGCCGCAGATATCCTTTAACTTCATATGACTTTTCGTGGCAGGAAATGTCGCCAGGAGGGAAGCTACCCCTCTTTGCACTCCTTCCCTCACCCTTCAGGTATAGGCTCGAAGGAATAATTCTCTAGAAGAATGTTTTCTTGCAGAGGTGTATTTGCAACGGTTATGGAAGAAAGTTTATGCAACAGGACTCAAAAAAAACTGGCCGTTCGTCTCCTCCTTTGAAGACTACGTTCAAAAAAGGAAAAGAGCCACGGTGTCCTGCATCACATAAGCCACAGAAGTAATGGGTAGCCTTGGTCTAGGAACGCGATCCATCAAGGGAATGCCAGCTCCAGCCATTTGCGTTCAGCAAAGCCGTCTTTGAAGGATTATGCATAGCTCGTAAATAATTACGTTCGTGCCGGATGTTGTTCTCTAGTATTCAGCGGCTTGAAATACGCCCTGGCGATTCCTCAAGCTTTATAGCAGAAAGGTTTTATGCATTTTATGCTTGTATGCATTTTTGCCTATCCATCTATAATAAGTATTGAATTGTGGCAGGGGGAGGGACTGATGGAATATTTGAAGTAGCAAATGCTCAAGCAAAGGATCAGAACTGGTAGAAACGTGCTTAGTCATTGACGGATTCGTTTAGCTGACGCAGGTTCTACATACTGCAATGTAATGTCAAAAGAAGCGCTATTCAAACAAGCAGCCGATTGCAGTCGGATCACGCGAGCCGTGCGAATATTGAATTTAACAGAATTGAACGGGAGCATTAATCAGCCGAATGGGTGAGCAATAGTGCGATTAAACAGCGACGAGAGAAGAGACT
This sequence comes from Teladorsagia circumcincta, assembly GCA_002352805.1. Classification (NCBI taxonomy): domain Eukaryota; kingdom Metazoa; phylum Nematoda; class Chromadorea; order Rhabditida; family Trichostrongylidae; genus Teladorsagia; species Teladorsagia circumcincta. The sequence goes on from KZ345157.1 coordinate 30,844, forward strand.
GAATGAAAGAGGAGATCGGGTGAGGATGGAATGGGCCCCAATGTTCAGAATGCCGGGTTGAAGCTCAGAACTCCTCCCTTGAACGCAAAAACGGGAGCCCAACTTTCAGAGAAAAGGCACATGGAACGAAAGTTTTCTTTTTCGCATGGATCGCTAGGATTTTTAGTGGAACACCTATATCAACCACAGTTGTAATATTTGCATCAAGAATGAAAACAGCACATCTGTAAGGGAGATGTGAAAAGAGTGATGTAATGAGACAAAATCTCGACGGCGAAATAAACGGCAGCGAACCAGATGGTTGATTGTGCAGCTGACTATCGTATCCATTTTGGCCATCAAAACACTAATGTGGCGCCTATTTTAGGATCAAGAGGCAACATCAAAACATTGAGCCAAAACGATGCTCAATTTTTAGCAGTCTTAATTAAAAAGGAGCACCGCATACGCATGGTATTGGACTCGTCTGAGAGAATTTAGAGTTTCATTGCTTTGTAACCACGATATCTAGACTAAACGTACTGAAAAAGTTAGTGCATTAATACAGCGTTAATTTCAATTCCAACTATCTCCAGTTCTATCACTATGAAAGCGAGCGGGGTGTGTGGCGCAGATTGTGGACCCCACCTCATAATCCCCATCCAGAAGAAAGGGGAGCAGTATCAAAAGCACTTGGTACTGCTCCACCTCCTCACAGATTCTCCCGTGAGAGATGCGTTTATAGATTTTGCGCTTTCCATCCAAGCACTTCACATTCCTCATAAAATTTTGTGGTTGAAATATTTTGAAGGACAAAAATAGTGTCTTGCATGGAAAAAAAAATTGCGCAAGAACTTTCCCGACAACCTAATGTTTTCAATCAAATAGGCGCCCCTTATACGCAGAACACTAGAATTGTCTGAAAGGATTTAGAAAAAGTACAAATAAGTTCTGAACTTTCTTGAGAGTTCTCAAACAACATCTTACTCAGAATAAGTAATTAAGACACATGAATACAAACAGTTTACTGATATACAAACAAATAATTTTTTCTATTTTATTTCACACTGGTCGACACCCACAGGGTACAGGCCTAAGCCAAGTTCAGATGTTTCCATGATTCCCCGTAGAGAATGATGGCATGAGGAACCTTCATGGAACTGACGCCAATGGCGTAATCTCAGTCTTTCCAAACCTCGAATGGCACTCTATGCATGGGACCCACCTGCAATTTCCCGTATGGGATTTTTTTTGTAGATACCTTGTAATGGATGTGTGCCATTATCACAAATTGTGTGTGCTTAGTAATGTGCAAGGTTTGTAGTGTTCGGTAATAAACGAATATTATTCGTCGACGTCCGAGCCATGACTGTTCCCAGAGGTTTTTCGCGGATCCATCAATGTGTTTGCAGATGCTATGTGTGAACGTTCGGCAGCCAAAGCGTTTGGTCAGAAATCAGTCCTGCATTAAATTAGCTTGAATAGTCGATAAAGGTTGAAATATGGACACATTCTGTGAAGAATTTGGTCCTTCAGCACTTGCTCTTCATTTCTGAACAAAAAACGCTCGGAAAACAAAGCGATGTGATTTATCGCGCAAAAAGACCATAAATCGTTCCACGAAGAAAGAAGACGACTTGTCACTTGGAACAGTTGTTTGTGGTCGAGAATGACGCAAATAGAATCCGCTAAAGCGTTCCCATGAGAAGAAGTCGCCTCAGCTGTAAGCCGCAACTTATGGTTGGTAGCCAATTCCTAAAGGAATAATAGACCTAGAATCAAACACCTGCCGTGCGGCAGCGGCACAATGAATAATTGCTGAATTGCAAAAATAGCCACACATGTACTAGCTATTCGGCGGACTCACAAGGGTTAAGCAAAAGGGCTCAAAAAGCTATTCCTTAGCCTTTCCTTCGTATTATAGATTACGCCACAAAAACAAAAAATGAAAATGGCTTCTGTGTCCTCCATTGCATATATCATAGAAGTAATGGGTAGCCTCGGTCCAGGAACGAAATCCATCAAGAGAATGCCAGCTCTATGAATTTACGTTCAGCGTTCTGGAGTTCCGCAATCAAAGCTAATGCTATCCCATGAGCAACACAGACTTCTTGCAACCAGGACCTGTAGACCCTGTTGTCTAATAACCATCCGCCAAAAACGCTGAATTCGCATTAATAGGTCTTGAACTGATTAGGCTACTACTTCAAGGCAGAAGTCGTGCGAACGATTTCATTCGCCCACTGGGATGAACCCTGGGCAATGACCGATGGGAAATTCAGTGCACGAAAAGCGCCCGATAAGTGCGCCAGGGCCTCACAAAACTAGCTGCTGCAGCTGCAGTTTTTTCTTTTATCAGGTAATCTTCTAGCGCCCTCAGTGAGGGCCCCTCACATCTGTTGTGCTCTCATGCCCCGTACTCTCCTCTCTGCGTTTAGTCTCTCATTGCCTTAGCACAGCCGGTTACGAAGGCGAGTGAGCCCTCAACCCAAGTTTCGACGGAAACTTTTCCTTTTTTCTTTACGACTGGCCATTTCGCACCATTATAATCCCATATGTTCAAGAACTATACCAGTTTGACCCTGGGGCATGCATTAGAGCCGTTCACACCTTCAGCTGTATCGGAGGATTTATGGAATCATAAAGCATGGCGCAAAACAATAAAAGGCGATTATTCTTGACAACTTCATTCTTGCTATCATTTATTTCACGCGCTAATGGAAAGAACGAAAACGTGCAAGAGATGAAGAGATCATGATGATTAAAAATGCTTAGATAAACAAAGTTCAAGCAGGGTTGAACAACACGGAAGAAGATACTTTCCAACTAGCCATCGATTTTAGAGTTTCACATGGATCTTGTCACGTAGACTATCCCCCGCTGTGATAAAGTCGCATGCATAGGGGAAAGATATCAAGGGATTCCTAGCGCTCTCAATGGGAAAGCGGGTACATCATAATGTGTTCTGTGTTACTCTCTCTGACGATAAGTCTTCTTTCTCTCTCTGATGAGCTCCAGAAATCATCTTCTCCCATTTTCTAGAAATATTATCATGCGAGAACGTTTACTAAGTGAGCAGGGATTAGATATACACCATCTCGAACTGGCCTTTAGACCTTACCATAGTATGTTATAGTTGCTGACGCCCCATATTATCCATAAACCGTCTTGTCACGCGTCTAATCGTAATACCAATGTGCTGCATCGTTCATAAATGAGCAATAGATTCTTACTGAAAAAAAAGTCTCAGATATATTGGGTAAGGGGTAAGCGCAAACTGTAGGGTCAAGCTGCAAGCGATGCGACGTTCGAATTGAGCTATACAGTATGCAGCTGTGTGACCGCATCATTTTTGATTTCAGTTACAGAATATTTCAAACAATGTTGAAACAACTGTTCTTTTCTAGATGTTCCAACGGGGTTTGGGGGAGGACGTGGTCAAGCCAAGGCAGAAAAGAAAAGGGATGGCTTTTGTGTTATGCGCAGCTTGTGGCGTTGTTAGGAAATTCAGGGGCCGTATGCAACAGCACCCGCAGGTCTGCGGGTATATGTCCCCGAAGTCGTATGCAACAGCACCCGCTCCCGCTGCGGGTGTTTGTCCCCGCAGTCGTATGCAACAGCGCCCGCTCCCGCTGCGGGTATTTGTCCCCGCAGTCGTATGCAACAAGACCCGCTCCCGCTGCGGGGACAAATACC